>CM040118.1:477603382-477785697 GCA_022559845.1 Amorphophallus konjac
TTGTGTTTACAAGAGTCAAAGTATGAGGGAGATGGGGAGAGTATCAGGAGGGAGATAGGCGGTACAAGACTATCCAAGGGAGTGACTTCTCCAACTGAAGGAAAGCAAGGGATATCATGATCATGTGGAATGAATTTGAGGTAGAGGAGGTAGAGGAATACAGGCATATTGGCAGATGAGCTATCTCTCTTTGCTTTCGCGGCATCAAAGGATGGAATATTGTACGACTTTTCCGGCGTCTATGAACCATAGAACAAGGAGGGTAAGAAAGCATTGAGGGATCAGCTCCTTATATACCACGTCAACTCTAGCCCCCCATGGTGCGTAGCAGGGGACTTTAATCTTGTTGTGGCACCTGAAGAGAGAACAAGAGGCTCTAATCCTTTGGGGAAGATGGAAGATTTAAAGGATTTTATCCCTCAAGCAGCTTTGACATATGTCCACAGATCCAATGCCCACTTCACTTGGTCTAACTTGAGAACAGAGCAATCTCAATCTAGACTTGATAGATTCCTGTTTCAGATGATTTGGAAGACCACTTCCCGCACCTAGAAGCATTTGCTTTGGCCAGACCCGCTTAAGATCACAAGCCCATGGGACCAGTTGAAGGCGGATGGGGAGAACCCTTTTCAGGCTGGAGAGATATTGCCTTATAAAGGAAGCCTTCTCGCCCATTGTCATCAAGATATGGCGTATCCAGAGACATGAGATGTCTGCAATGGCCAGGCTGATAGAGGAATTGAAGGCTCTAGCATAGGAGCTGGCTGAGTGGGGAGCTTCCAAGACTCCCCGGCAAGGCAGCAAAGGATGAGATTTTGACTAGACTAGAGGAGCCAGAGGCCTTGGAGAAGGCAGTCCTCCTGGATGAACTACATAGAATTCTGCAGAACAAGCTTAAGGCCGAGTTCGAAGGCCTCCTTTAAAATAGGAAATTTATTGAAAGCAGAGAGCAAGAGAAAAATGAATTGAGGGAAACTGAAACAAGTCTTACTTTCAGAAGATTGCTTCAGGGAGGAGGGTGAATAACATTAAATGCATCAAAGATGGCAACCAACTTATTACTCCACCAGAGGGCATAGCCAGGCATGCCAGACAGTTCTACTCATGACTGTTCACCGAGGAGCATGTTTGACCATCCATTGTAGAGGATCTTCTTCCCCATCTTTCAGTAGAAGAGAGGAGGGTCCTCTCTGGTCCCTTTAAAGAAGAGGAGGTGAAGTCTGTTGTCTTCTCTCTTGCAGGTGACAAAACTCCAGGGTCAGATGATTTTCCAATGTTTTTCTTCCAACATTGTTAGGACATTATCGATGCTGATATGTTTCAAGTCATATGAGAATTCCAAGAAGGGAGAGCTCACCTGAGAGACATCAACAGGACTTTGCTTGTCCTAATCCCTATGCAGCAGACAAGCAAAAAGTTGAGGGACTGTTGGCCCATTGTTCTTCTTAATGGGACCTATAAGATAATCACCAAGCTGTTGACTATGAGACTTGAGAGTATCATTGATAGAGTGATCAATTGCTACCAGGGAGCCTTCATTAGAGGGTGTATTATTCAGGACAACTTCTTGATCGCCCAAGAGTGCATCCATGCTATGAAGACAGAGGCAGAGAGAACCAATTCTCAAACTCGACTTTGAGAAGGCCTATGACTGAGTTAACTGGCAGTGTTTGCTTGATGCTCTTGGCAAGATGGGGTTTGATGACAAATGGGTGGGGTGGATCCGTGCTTGCATCCAGTCAGCCAAATTTGCCATCCTTCTTAATGGAAAACACTCTCCATATTTCCATAGTGGCAAAGGTCTAAGGCAACGTGACCCGATGTCTCCACTCATCTTTGTTTTGGTATCACATATTTTGAACGGCATTTAGATGAGGGCTGAAAATCATGGTTTGATCAAGGGATTCCAAGTGGCCCCCCAAAGGCAATCCATCATCCATTTGTAGTATGCCGAGTACACTATCTTATTCATGTCAAAGTGTGAGAAACAACGGTACACCATCATGATGATGTTGGAGCTCCTACAAGTCAGTGGCCTTAAGATGAGCTTTGACAAGAGCCAGGTTATTGATGTCAACATGGAACATAGAGTCATCAGGAGAGCTGCTGCCATTCTAGGATGCTGTATTGGCCAGTTTCCTAATGTAAGGAGTGGCAGACTATAGTGCAGAGATTCGACTCTAGATTGGCAGGATGGAAAGGAACATTGCTTTCATATGGGGGCCGCCTGGTATTATGCAACTATGTTTTGGACAACCCCCCTATCTAATTTTTGTCCATGTTCTGGATCCCTATCTCTATGGCAAAGAAGCTCCAATCGATCCAAGCAAGCTTCTTTTGACGTGGCAGTGCATAGAGGGGCACAAGTTTGCATGACATAGCTTGGGGAAGGGTATGCAAGAGCAAGGAAGAGGGAGGATTGAGATTAAAGAACATCAAAAGCTTCAACCTAGCTCTTTTGAGTAAATGGCTATGAAGACTCGGCACGGAGGAAGATGGGCTATGGGGTACAGTTATCCGTCAGAAGTACTACAGCAAAACAAGAGTTTAGGATATGACCACCCCACCACAACACCACATCTCACATCTTTGAAAGGGTATCTTGAAAAGATTTGACATTGTTAGGACATCTCACACCTTGGCTAGGGAAATGGCCAAAGGTACCAATTCTAGGGAGACAGATGGTGTACTAACTATCCACTGGGTGAGGTGTATCCGCAGTTGTTTGCAATTGTAGTAGAGTCGTTGGTAGTGGCCAGACAGTTGTTCAAGGGGAAACATTCGGGAGCCATTTGGAGCCCAATTTTTAGGAGATTGCGGGAGGACGAGATTAGCCAGCTTGGAGATTTGCTAGGTATGCTACATCACATCGTGCCGAATACAGTCAAGGAAGATGAATGGAGGTGGAGATGAGATAAAGATGGGTGCTTCTCGGTCAAATCTATGTATCATGTAATTGTTGATGGAGGTTTGCGGCACCCACTGAAGAGACAAGTATGGGAACCAAAGAGTCCTCTCATATTCAAGGTGCTCATATGGAGAATCTCCTATGGAAGACTCCCAACTTGTGACAGACTAGCCACCTTTATAGAGGGTATTCAAAGCCTTTGTTGTCTTTGTTTGGGGGCGGGGAGGAAGAGAACATTGACCACCTATTCACCGGATGCTCATTCTCAATAGAGGTCTAGTGCCATATTCTGAGCAAAAGTCAATGCCATTGGCAACCCACAGAGAATGTCCAACAACTCATGAGGGAGTGGTACAGGCATTGGCCTTGCAAGGAAGTCAGGCATATATGGTGGCTCATATTACACGCCACCCTATGGGCCTTATGGGGGGAGAGAAATGGTAGAATATTCAAAAAAGAGGTCAAGATTCAGGTGAGAATTGGAAATTTTGTTGGGGAGATGGTAAGAGAGTGGGCTAAAATTCTATGTAAAGTAGAGAGAGGAAACTCTTTCGCAATGTTCAGGGCCTAGGGAATAACACATCTCCTTGATGTGACCTTTTTGCATGGGAAACTCGAGATATTTTGAGATTTCACATGTCATACTTGTAAATCCCTTTTTTCTTATTAATATATTTAGTGGTACAAACAGCTTTCTAAAAAAACCATGATGGAAAAGGCATGCTCATATGCACTGCATATTCAGCAGTGCTTTAACACCTTGGGGCTGAATTTTTCTTCTTCAGAAGCTGCAAATGACATAAGGGACTTTAGACTTTAGAAGCCTGCTCCAAAGCAAACTCTGAATTCTCTACACTCTCCAATGTCTTTGGTGTTAACAAAATGTACTACAAAGCTGGCAGGCACTACAGCCCTACAGCCTTTGTGATAGTGCTGTTTTTATAAAAAAATAAAAAAAAAGACTCAACAAGTGTTTTTCTGGAAGGTGAAGATCCATCAAGTATTATCCAAAATGAAAACGAGTCTGCAATTGTAGCACTTCTATCCATGACAAACTGATAGATAGTGATTTGCCTGTGACAGAAAGGAAAATAGAAAAAAGATATGAGAGAGGCAAAAGAGGGGAAGCTTTGTTCACAAATAGTAAAAATTGAAAAGCACTGTACTGTCATTTGTCCTGCAATATAATTATAGTGAATCAACGGGAAATTTTAGAAGAGGCATGGTTGTTAAAAGACCAATGAGCGCAAAGCAAAGGAACCTAAAACACTACGCAAGCATGTGAAAAAAATGCCCATGCCATGCAGGTTGCAACACTTTTCTGAGACATTTGCCTGGATATGATATTTCCAGACTTAATTGGGGAATGAGCACACATCCTGGCAGTTCTTCCTCCATCTTTGGTTATCTATGCTCATCCAAAAGAAGATGAGCTCTAAATATAAGCCAAACCAGAAATCTCTTGATACTGACTGAGAGCCAGGCAGCACCAAGCTTTGTTAACCTAACCAAACATAGGAATGAAATGTTTCCCAACCTAGTTTGATCTTTGTTGCCCATTTCGAATGAGAAAAATTTTGAAGTACTCAAATAGTCCCGAATAAGATTATGATGCACTAGGTTAGATTGACTGATTGACATAAGCTGCCCGTGTATAAACCTGACAAAACAAAAGACAAAAATTTTGAACTACTCAAATAGTCTCGAATATTATTATGATGCACTAGGTTGGATTGACTGATTGACATAAGCTGCTCATGTATAAACCTGACAAAACAAAAGACAAATTTCAATGCAGCACTGACATCCAACTCAATCCCTATATTCAGTATTGTATTCTTAAATAAGGACGTGAAAAAATAAAATGAGTTTGCAATATTGAGAAAGGATCAGAAATAAGGAATTATCAATGTAGGAATTTTTTTGGCATCATTAGATACTAGTTGAGACCAAAGTTGCAATGTCAGGAGAAGTCTAGGCCAGCATTTACTCCTTAAAATGCAGCCCACGCCTTTTTTTTCAACCTGTCATCATGCATAACATGATGATCTTGCTGTAGAAGAGGTTGCGAAAGCCATAATGTTAAAACTTAAACAATGGCAAGGGCCCTCTTCCTTTTCCCAACTTTGTCTAATCACCGCCAAAAAGTTATTTCCTACTCAGACCTTTTACTTTCCACCATCATATCCTTCCTCTAGTAAGACATCAAAAAAAACAAGAAAAAAGAATGAGGCAATGGGAAGTAGCGATTTCAGGCCGTCGCATCCTTGGGGGCCCTAGTCGGATCCTGACAGCCAGGCCAGATCGATGGGGCACAAGCATTGGAGACGACAATATGAACGTGAAATACAAAATCATCACTAGACACAAGTGGAAATACCAGTATCAGATATTTCCATTGATATAAGAACAGAAGAAACGGAAACTAGTACAGCACCAACCTGCTGCGGGAAGGGCTAGAGCAGAAGAAACCCATCCCCTTGACGTGCCGCTCGCCCTCTCATAAAACGATGATATAAAGGTCGTCTTCCCTCTGAAGGAAGTCGCCGCAGCCGCTGCCAAAGCTCGACCTTTTACACAGCAAAAAAAGGAACCATCTTTCAATAAAGCTCCGAGAAAACAGAATGAAAGCCTGTAGGACGCAAATTTTGCGTGGTCCAACGGTCACCGAATAACTATTTATAAGTGGAAAAGAGGCCCCCCCAAAAAAAGGAAGAGGTTCTTCTTTTTTGCCGACATTAGGAAGAAATGGATGCTAGAAGAAAGAAGAGACAGTGGCCTTTAGACCAAGAAAGCTAACAATATTCCTCTCCTACGCTTCTTCCGATATTATTTGGGTTACAGCTCCGCATTCATATCACGTGGAGGCACAGGGATTAGCCCTAAAACACAAGATCCCGCCATCCATCGACAAAGGAACCATGTCCCACGCAATCCCCGGGGCGACATCAAAGCCCCATTTCCGCACGGGCAGATGAATGCAAAAGAAGGTTATCGAAAGTTCACCCTGCGGGACGGAGGAGCTCCGGCACGCGGACAGCAGCGCCCTCGCGGTCCTGGCGGCCGATCTGTAGATCTGCGAGCTCATCCTGGATCGACCCCTGCGAAGGAGAGTAGCGAACCGGAGAAGAGAGATACCCGATCAGATGAGGGGGGCTTGAGCTCGTCACTTCCCATCAGCCCTCCGGCGGGACGCGCAGCTTTATCAGAGGGCGGGAACCAGGGTTAGGGTTTCGTGGCCCAGATCGGCCGGTGGGCGACGCAGGGCCGTCCACTTCCCCATTGGCGTATTTGCCCTCCACCTTCGGAAGAACGAACTGCCGACAACATGCAGGAGGAGGACTATACACATTGGCATAAACAGACATGGGTAGTTTGGCCATTTCGTGTGTTACGACTCACATGACGTGGCAAAGGAGGTTGTCCACGTCGTAGGTGCCTCCACTGACCGCCCCAGTTTTCCCACTCGCTGGAGCTCGAATTTGCTCCACTGCGAACGCGCGGCAGATAGAATATGACCGGGCTTAAGTGCCCCACGTTCGTTTCTGAGTAGAATTGTCCCAAAAAAATATCAATTATTGGAACAATAGTTTAGTGATATGTGATCATGTTGGTCAGTATGCAACAGGGTAGCGGATCAACCTTCTCCCCAAATATTTCTCTAAGTTGGAGTCTCAGAGGCTCCCCCTGCGGGAGAGTTAGCTCTCTTAGGGTCACTTCGATAAAAGAGTAAGTCCGATTAAGATGGATTATCGGGATGAGATGATTTATTCTTGTTTGCCTATTTTTCCTTTAATCGAGATTAGTTAAAGATAAATTTAGATTTTTTGAATCTAACGAAAATGATGGAATAAGTCACTTGAGATAGATTAGGGGTAGGCCACACAGGATTACGTACTCGCCCTTACCTCACCCCTTTACCAAAATGGCCTTTGAGATTTTTAGGCCCCTCGTTGTGGTACACGTTGTAGACAACTCCCAATGATTTAGGTACGATCTCATGTCCCTAGTTTTCCTCCCTAATATCTTCTTTAGTAAAAAACAAAAATAAATAGTCGTGTTGGTCTAACATTCAAAACATATTCCTCTTTCTTTTAGCCATCCTTTGGTTTTCGTAAAGAATAAAATAATGTTTCCAAAATGATAACAAACGTGTTTGAGATATTATCCCCGTTACGTTCGAGGATAGTTAGGATTTTATCCATTTTGTCGATAAAAATATCTTTAAAATAGAAGACTCGGGCTTTACTTATAAGTATATGCCTATCTTTGTAATTTTCGATATGGGATCTTGTGAGTCCCCTTCTTAGACATCCACACTAATCTCCTCTGATAAAGGTGGACTTTATGCTTATTGGACCAAGTGTGTCTTAGTGACTTTTTGGGCCATAAAGCGATGGGCCACCAATTTCTCCCTCCACTTGGTGTTGCACGCCCTTCGATACACATTTTTACTATTGATGACATTTGCTCTTCTCTTAATTCTCCAGTCTTCTCCGCTCTCATGCGTTCGCAATAGATTTACCTTCAGTTACATGGGATAAATGCCCAACCTCAACAGGCTTTCCCTACCCTGTTTGTTTGGGGGATAATCTGGGATACCCCACTAAAAGTTCTCCTATTCGCTTTGGTTGCTCATGTAACATATTCCATGTGAGTTAGGATATATAAGCTCTTATCCTGGTTTATCCTATGATAAGTTGTTCTACCAAAAAGATAGAACAAGGAGGGTTAAGCTTTTTCACAATTCTCAAGAAGATAGTCTGGGTTATTTTATCTCCCAATCAAAGTAAGTTGGTGTATTTTATGGAATACTATATCTGTAGTTTAGCTTATCCGCTTAACCTATTTCGCAATCAAACAGGGCCTAAAGCGAAGAGGGGGTCACTGCCGCGGGTCTTTCCTCCTCTGGATAAAGGTTATCCCTTCCAGGGGGCCATGATCGTTAGATCTTATTCCTATCCCAGACTTTCACGAGGGAGTTATTTTGGCAGTCTTTCGCTGGCTCGGGTCAGTGGTGCATTGGGGTTCCTCCCGAGTTTAGGAGAATCCTCTGCATGATCGATTGTGCCGAGGCGATATGGCACTCTTTAGTCCATTGACCCTCAGACTTCTCGTAAGTGGACCTTGGGCGCAGAGGTGGATTGTCATTTATTGGGCTAAGCGTGTCTTAGTGGACTTTTGTGCCGTAAAGCGATGGACCACGAATTTGTCCCTCTCTAAATTTTATTAAATTTTCTATATTTTTAAGTATTTTCCTTTAATTTTAATATTCATTTTGGACAAAAAATGAATAAAAAGTAAGCTACAAAAGTGAAACACAGTGGATATACTCTCTTGTTCCAACTTAGATAAAGAGTTGAATATGTATTTTTTTTCGACGAGAAATATAACACCATATCTGAATATGTATTATTGTAATTTGTCATGATATATTCAACTCTTATTTTACTTCGAATAGAGTCTATGTCTTATCTTATCCTATGTTACCAAAGTAAAATATACAATTCGAAAGTCTCTTTTGTTTCTTATTCTATACTTCTTAATAACCAAATCTTCAGTTAGAATTATCTTCATACTAACTATTTTAGGTGTTAGATTAAACCTAAGAACTGACCTCTCTTATGGATTAAAGATGGCTAACTTTATGGCCAATCTATAATATGCAAATACAGGTAGAAAAATTCTTTGGTTGATGTACCCAACAACTATGTCAATGTTCATTTTAAATTAATATTGATATAGGTTATCATATTAAACTCTATCGCCTTTAATATTATAATGTTGAAAGTGTGATGCTGTATCAACTTCATTACATGTCCACACTTGTATTTAAAATAATAAACTATTGATTATAGGAGTCTAAAAAAATGTGAGCAAAAAATAAAAAGAGTGAAGGGGTAAGATCTCACACTGAACTGCAGACCATCAAATCTGGCGGAATGAATCAACTGGCAAGATCACATTAGTCACCTCTGGAAGAAATATGCGTAAGAAGAGCAAAGATCAGGAGGCCTTAGATTGGGATTTTAAGAAAAATCATCTGATACTTAAGTCAGTGTGAGTAAGAGCTGAACGCAGGGAAATAGGGGAAAATTGGAGACACGAGATCGCCGTTCACCAGTTGAGGACTAGGATTTAAACTTTTTCTCGTCGGGGGGGAGATCGCTGAGATTAAATAGTTGCAAACTTCCTCTTTGACTTCGCGGGGATCCCAGAGGCGCTCTTAAGTGGTTACGTCATTCGGTACACATTTTTACTGTTGAAAAACTCTTACTTTTCTCTTAGCCCCTCCATCTTCTCCGCTCTCGTGCGTTCGTAGGAGATTCGTCTTCAATTGCATGAAATAAATGTCCCGCTTGGATAGACTTTCCCTGAGCGAAGATGGGGGTCTTGCCGCTGGTCTTTCGTCTTCTAGATATGGGACAACCCCTTTAGGGGGCTAAGATTGCTAGATTTTATTCCTATCTCGGGCTTTCCCGAGCGAGTTGCCTTGATAGCCTTCCGTTGGTTTGGGTCGATGGTGCATTGGGTTCCTCCCGAGCTTAGGGGAATCCTCTGCATGATTGACTGTGTCGAGACTATATGGCGCTCTTGGGCCCTTGACTCCTCAAGCTTCTCGTAAGTGGGCCTTGGGTGCGGAGATGGACTGTCAATTACTGGGCCGAGTGTGTCTAAGTGGATTTTGGGCCGTGCAGCGATAGGCCACGAATTTCCCCATCTCCAAAGATATTATAAAAAGAACATCCTTTCCCTTTCCTCCATTTTAAATTTTATTATTCCAATTCAATTAAAATATTCAATACTCTTTTAAAAAAATATAAAAATTAATAATAACAAAGTTAATATTATATCAAAATCAATCCTTCAATCAAACAAGGCTTAACGTGTCATCCCAGTCTAGGTGTGACATTCTATATATTCATTTCAGTGTTTAGAAATCAGCCTGGCCATTTGGATCTAAAAAAGTCGGAACCACCGATCATTCCGATTCAGGTTATTAAAATATCACAAACTTATCAAAACCAGCTGAAACAATTATCGGATGACTAGTTCAGTCTGGTAATAACCATATCAAAATCATCTATTTAAAAAAAAACCTAACGAGTCTTTTAAAAAGTTAACTCAAGAGTCAAGACCCATCAATTAATTGTGGAATACACACAATCACACCACAATTACTTTTATATTAAAATTAAATATACATATAATATACATGTACCTAATGAATAAAGTGATTCAATACAAACACATATTTTAAATAGTTGATTTGAAATAGACAGGACCGAATACTTCTCCGGTTCAATCATCCGTCCGATTTTCAAAATATCGGTTCATTTATATACCAATCCAAAAAATAAATAGTAAACATTTTGGTGGACCTTGAGAATGATAAATCTAGATTCACAACACGAAAATTACATCATAACTAATAACCAACATTATATACGAAAATAATTGTACATTTAATAGATATTTATATGTTAATAAAATATAGAGAAAAGGAATTAGGCGTCAGTCTTAAATATTGTCATTATATTCAGCACACGGCAACTTATTTTATAAGATCACAAGATCCCCGCCTTACAATATTTCACGTAGAAATCATCCAAAATCATGTATAGACACATATACTCTAGGGAGAAGAACGCTCCCATATAATGACAAATATTCATCATCATCATCATCATCAGAGCCTTATCCCAATTAATTGGGGTCGGCTACATGAATCCTGTTCCGCCAAAGATTTTTATCAAGTGCAATATTCATATTTAAACTCAATGAACTAATGTCATTCCTAATAACATCGCACCATCTCATTTTAGGTCTTCCTCGAGCTCTTTTACTATCATCCACTAAGATTTGATCACATCTTTTAACCGGCGCTGAGTTAGGGCGACGAAACACATGTCCAAACCACCTGAGTCTATTTTCTCTTATTTTGCTATCAATTGGAGCTATCCCTAAGTCCTTACGGATGCGCTCATTCATAATCTTGTCTTTCTTAGTCTTGCCACATATCCATCTCAACATCCTCATCTCTGCTACACACATTTTGTGGATGTGTTCCTTTCGTACTGCCCAACACTCGGTACCATATAACAAAGCAGGTCTCACAGCCGTTCTATAAAACCTCCCTTTGAGTTTCACAGGAATACGACGATCACAAAGGACACCTGATGCACTTCTCCATCTTAACCAGCCTGCCTTAATCCTATGCGTAACGTCATCATAAATATCTCCATTCTCTTGTATGATAGACCCTAAATATCGAAAGCTACTACTATTCAGAATGTTATGTCCATTAATTAGAACCATGTCTTCCTGAACCACTCTCCCATTACTAAAATTACAGTGCATAAACTCTGACTTACTCCTACTAATTTTAAAACCTTTAGACTCCAAGGCAAGTCTCCAACGCTCTAACTTAGCATTTAGAACATCAATACTCTCATCAATTAAAACAATATCGTCTGCAAATAACATACACCAAGGGATATCCTCGTGCAATTGTTTAGTTACTTCATCCATAACTAAGGTAAAGAGATACGGACTTAGTGCAGAACCTTGATGTAAACCTATAGAAACGGAAAATTCACTAGTCTCCCCAGCAATAGTTCGAACACTAGTAATAGCACCGCCGTACATATCTTTAATCAAATCAACATATCCTTGAGAGATTCCCGTTTCTATAATGACAAATATTAAGTTAGAATTATTTTGATAGAAGTCTCGTCCCCAAAAAGAGGATGGAAAATATACAACTACGCTGGCTTTGTTCACCATCCCTCCATCTAATTTTCAATTTACTGATATAACCCCCCTCGCTCAAGCAAGAAAATAAAAGAAGAGGAAGAAGAATTCCTAAGGAAACTAAGTCTAGTTTTCGATGACATATGGTACATTTGTAATATCGATTACAAATTAATTTGGGATTTTTTTAAAAATATACTATTTACAAGTTTATTTAAAAATAATATCTTTATTTTATATTATTTTTAATAAACTTCTTATATTAATATAGTGCAAAAAACAACCCTATGTTAACTTATGTTAAAGATTTGAAGAATATTCTATTGTCATCTAATATAATTCACATGTAAATATTTCTATAAAAAGTTATTTTATCAACATAAAAGGAGAGATAAATAAATAAAGAATTCAATATTTTACAGATGGAAGATCCGTTTTCGCCCATACCGGGCCCTGCCCTGCTGCCCAATATTTAACCGACCGGTCCGGGCCGCGACTTTGGTCGCACAGCCCAATGGCCCTCTCCACCAGTCTGCCCGTTGGTCCAAGTGGGGGGTTTGCTAAAGAGATGGGTGCCGTCGCCGGGAGGTTTGCATGTAGAAGCTTCTTCTACAGTTGGCCCCCGCCCCCGCCCCGCCCCGCCGAGCTCTTCACCGTTCACACACTCCTCTCTATCGAACTCGCGGGCACGCGCAAGGATACCAGTAGAGGCAGCAATGGAGGAAGCGCCCCCGACGGTGCACATAGAGCCATTGCTAGACGCAGCTTCCGACTTCGCTTCTTATCCGGGTAGCCGTTTCTCCCACCATTTTCTCACTCCCTTTCGTGTTCTCGAAAAGTTATGGCTAACCTCTCTCTCTCTCTCTCCCTCCCCATTGCAGGTGTTCAAACCGATGACTCTGTGAAGGATTTCCTTGATCGATTTCCTCTTCAGGTCCTGTTTAGGTATCTCTTCGCATCTGTTGTTGCTATCGTTGTCTTTATCATTTTCCTCCCTCTTTTCGTTGGGTTTAGTTCCGTATTTGCCAACAAGGGAAGTTCGGATGCGATAAACGGTATGATCTTACAAAGGGCGATTGCTGGAGTTGTTTTCTCTTTTTGTCTAGTTGATCTTAATTTATTGTGGTGGGTGACTTCTGCTAAGCGCGATTTCAATTTGGGAAGACGTTCCGTGTGATCCCCGTTGGAAGGCCGTCTATCTGGTTTGATTCCTGACACGTGCTTTTGTAGAAGATGCTAAACCAAGGGTAGCCATGTAACGTGCTTTTCTGTAAGCAGCTTTTCAGTCTTGTCGTTAAGCCACTTCTATTATAGCCTATTTATTAATCTTAATTTTTTTTCGGAGTTTAAACACGAGGCATCTTTAGGAAGTTTTATGACTGTCAAGAGGACGATAATGGTTGATCAGAGCAGGTTACTGTAAGTGGATTCTGAACTAACTTTACGGATTTATTACTGCAGAGGAATTTGCATTTGGTATTCAATTATGTACGAGAACCTAGTCAAATCCAAGTAAAGGAAATGTATACTGGGAGTGCAGATCGCTGACCATGGTTTAAAAAGCTGTTTTTAGGAGATTGACTTGGTTTAAACTGACTCATGTGAGTTTAATTAGTATGCCGAAGAAACCTGCTAATCTTGATTCTTGATCCATTTGAAAATGATTTTGAACTTTATTATCATAAACATTTTTTTTTCAAAACACGCTGTTGCTGTGGGTAGCCTGGTCAGAACAAACAAGTGATGCACAACCCAAATGCAGTCCATGGTTCAAGTGGATGCCTTTAAAAGCTGCCATGGATTTAGCTAACCGCATGCATGCATTTTAATCAAATTTGGTATAACAATAATTTTGTGTCATTGTGATGAAGAGATTACATGTTCAAAGCTTGAAAGGATCTTTATAAAAGCACAGGGAAGGCTTTGTATGATTGACCCTCCCCTGGCCATGCATCGGTAAAGTCTCATGGCACCGGGCAGCCCTTTTCTACGTCGAGTTTATTTTTTTGTTTGAAAGTGGATAGTACAACAATTGTATTAAAAGTAAAAGTGGGATGTACAAATAATGTCAATGAGTTCCAAAAAATTCCTATATAGCCAAAAAGAGAAAGCAGTCCATACCAAGACGAAGTGGGCCACTCTAACCCCCCAACAAAACAAAAGGGGAAGAGTTTTGCGAATTCACATTACAAAGGAGATCCACCCACTCTCTTACTCTCTTACAAATGAAGGAGACCAATCTATCCACTGCTTTAGCTTCCTCTCTGAAGATTCCATTTGTCTTTTCTCCCCATAACGCCCACAATGTGGCACGAAGAATAATCCACCAAGTAACCCTATCCCCTTTTAGGTTATAGCTTTTGCCCCATTGCCTAATCAGCTGATGCACATTCCTATGCAAATAAATGGCACCACGAGTCTTGCTCGTGATCTCTCTCCACACATCTTGTGAGTAGGAGCATCTTTCAAAAATGTGATTCAAGGTCTCATCCTCCTCTCCGCACAAGTAGCAAAGGGTGGGTAGATTCTGAAGAAAGGGAGCAACCCTATCATAAGTCAACAACCTCTTGTGGGAAATCCTCCAATCGACATCCTCACTTTCAATGGACTTCTGGGGGTCTCAATCTGAGAGGTGAGATTATGGCACACCCCTCCATCTGAAATGAAGGTGTAAGTTGACCTAACTTAGAAAATCCTTCCTCCTCCCACCTCTTCCACCAATGGCCTTCTCTGTCTAGTTTTGGAGCATGTGCAAGAAGGAAATAAAGTAAACCCTCTAGCTAATCCATCTTCTTTGACCTTAGATTCCTCGTAAACGACGGTGCCCATGCTCCACTAGACATGGGGAGATCAAAGGCCTGAGAGATTGATGCTAATGGTACTACCGACATTGCAAAGAGCTTTAGAAAGGATGTCCCTAGGGTAAACTCCCCACACCAATTGTCCTTCTAGAATATGTAGGCAGACCCTTACACTCGAGGAAATAATGTCCCTGCATGACAAGATGTTATATTGGGTGACAGGTGACATATCCTAGTCCCTCACTCTACCATAGTACTTTTGTCTGGTGACTTGTGCCCACAGTCCATCATTGCCTGTCTCTAGCTTCCACAGCTACTTGCACAGAAGAGCCAAATTGAAATCTTTGACATTTTTGATTCTCACACCTCTCATGTACTTACTTCTGGCGACTCTGTCCCAGGAGATATCATCCTAACCTCTACTCTTCTCACCATTGTCATGCCAAAAGAATCTCGCCTGAATCGATTTAATCTTCTTAGTCACTGTCTTTGGAATTTGATATATGAATAGAAAGTAGATAGAAAGGTTGTCAAGTATTATCTTGCACAATATCAATCTCTCCCCATAGGATAGTAGTCTCGCCTTCCATCTTGCTAGTCTGGATTCATACCTCTGCACCACAGACTACCCTCACTACAATGTAGGGCCCCTGGAGACAGCGGGAAGCCCAAATAAGAGATGGGAAAGGCTCCTATCTGACAGTCCAAAATGAATGTCGCCCTCTCAAAAGCGCTATCATCCATGCTCATATCCAGTAGGAGACTCTCGTCAAAGTTGACCTTGAGACCATTGACTTCCACAGCAGTTCAAGTATCAGTCTGGTCACATAGAGCTGGGGCTGTTCCTCTGCTAAGAACAAAATGGTGTCATCCGCATACTGTAAATGGGTGATGCTAGGGCTGCCTCCGTTGGCTTGGAAACCTTTGATCAATCATACATCTTCTGCTATTAACCACATCCTGCTCAGTATGTGAGTTATCAGCACAAAATAGAAGAGGAGACATGGGATCTCCCTACCGTAGCCCTCTCCCACTATGGAAAGATGGAGTAGGTCTCCCATTAACAAGGACTGGAAATTTGGCAGACGAAATGTATGCACATATCCACCCAATTCATGTATCAACAAAACCCATTTTATCCAGTGCGTCAAATAAACACTGTCAGTTGACCCGTCATAGGTCTTCTCAAAGTCTAGCTTCAGAACTACACCTTTCTTCCTCAGAGTCTTCTAGCAAAGAGACATTCATGGGCCACCAGAAAGTTCTCTTGAATATACCTGCCCCTGATGAAGGCCCCCTAAAATCCACTGACCATTCTGTCAATTACTTTGTCTAGTCTCCCTGCTAGCAACTTGGCGATAATCTTGTAAGTACCATTCAGCAGACTGATGGGCCTGAAGTCTTGGAAGTGTTATGCTTCTTGTTTTTAGGGATGAGGACTAATAGGATTTTGTTAATACTCCCAAGTGAGCCCTTCTCTCTTGGAACTCCTTCACAGTTGCCATAAAGTCACCCTTAACTATATCCCAACACTTCTGGAAGAAAGTAGGTGGGAATTCATCTTGGTCTGCAGCTCTGTACTCTATAAGAGATAGGATTGCACGATGAACCTTCTCTTCTGAGAAGCTGTGGGAGAGAGCTTCCTTATCAACAGGCGGGAGCCAGGGAAGAAGGTATGGTGCAATCATCGGTTTGCTGATGTCCATCTCTGTGAAGAGCCTGGAATATAAGTACCTCACTTGGCCCCTGATATCCTCCTCCCTTTAGAAGAGTTGCTCACCCATTATAATACGGGTGATAGAATTGACTCTTCTCCTACATGAGGCAATGCGATAGAAGTATGAAGTATTCTTGCCCTCTTCTTTAATCCATCTCTTTCTCGATCTCTGTTTCTAGTAGATCTCTTCCCTTATGAGAATCACATAAAAATTTCCCCTGAGAGTGTCCCTTAGTCTTTTATCTACCTCATCTAACAACCCTGCCTCCTCCAAGTAGTCCAAATCCTCATCTGCTGCACTATCGTGTCTTTAACAATTCTGTCAGGTAGGGTTTTTTTAGCACCCCATACCTTGAGAACTTGCCCTACATGCCTCAATTTACCTACCAACCTCGCCATGGTGGACCTTTCTATCCTCTGTGCATTCCAGGCCTACCTAATAGTCTCCAAGAAGTCCACCTCTCTGAACCAAAATCTCTCAATTTTGAAGGTCCTACTTATCACTTGTGTACGACTGGTCTTTAAGAGTAGCGGTTTATGGTTTGACACTGATCTTGTTAGGGATGACACCTGCACACGAGGATAGTGATCCTTCCAATTGACTAAGATCAGGAACCTGTTCAACTTGAAGCACGAGGGATTTGCCCAAGTTAGACCAAGTGAGTTGGGCATTAGTCATTTCAAAATCAATCAGTGCTGCTTCCTCAATGAAATTAGTGAAGTCTTCTATCTTCCCCATTTGGATGTGTGCGCCCATCCTCTCCCATGGTCCCACAACAACATTAAAGGCCCCGCCTACACACCAAGGGCCTGCAAGGTGGTGGTGCCGTGCCGATTCTTCCAACATAAGCCTCTTCTCCACCCTGCTTTGAGGGCCATACACTCCTGTGAAGTCCCAAGAGAAGTCATCCCTTACATTATAAAAATGTAGGGAGATAATCCCTTGGCTGACCTATCTGTCTTGCTTCACCTCTTCTATCTCGAACTGGTTCTAGAGGATCATAATACCTCATACCTCCTCTCGACCAGGGAAGCTACACTCTTAGATAATCTGGCTCTCCCAATCTCCCTCATAATAGATTCCCCATCCCCTTCACACTTGGTTTCTTATAAGCACAGAATGTCGATCTTGCATCTTCCCACTAACTCCTTCACAACCCTCTCTTCTCTCCCCCACATAGCCCCCTCACATTACACGAGACTATCTTCATAAGGGTAATAAGATGTCCCAACCATCCACATACTGTAGCCCACTGCTACCCACCCCTCCTTCCTCAGTCTCTCTCTCCCCCCCTCTTTTGAGATTTTCCTCCCTTAGCCTCCCTCGCCATACTCATGATCCACCTTTTTTGGACTTTGGTAAACACCCCTTATAGGTCCCTATCCAGCCCTATGAAAGAGACTCCCACCTTGTTTGCTAACTCTTTCATTTGAACCTCCATCAACTTCTTCATCTCCTCCCTCCGGAGACTATTCTTGCTAGACACCCCCTCCCCGCCTTGCTGCCCCCCTTCCTTCTCTCTTCCCCCTCCCGAAGTCTCCGGGACGACCTCCTTCCCTTCTGAGGCCGACTCTTTCCTAGCCTCTTGTTCTTCGCATTCACCATTCATACTCGTCGTACTTCGCCAGCAAGTCACCTTGTCACACTGCGGTGGCTTCTAGACCTGTACCTCTGGGAACCACGACAGTTCACGGTACAGGGAAGCTCACAGGCGCCCTTAGGCAGCCATCTTTTGAGCGGACGCATCAGTCTTGTCGTCCTCTAGAATGGCGGGCTTGTTTCCCGATCTGTAGCAGATCGGGCCTTGGCCACCCCCACTGCGGCAACATCCACCGGCGGAGCTCCCACTGCCACCATTGAGCCGCCAACTGCTGGGAGAGCGTCACCGGTGCTAGGACTGGTCGACTCATCCCCCCCGACACTAAGGCCCTTGCCTGTCTGACATTGCCTGCTGTTGTTTGTGTCGGGAGATAGATGTTGAGGATCGCGGCTCGGGTAAGCTAACGGGCGGAGAAGATGAACAATATTGGGACTGTCTGGCCCGATACCCCTAAGCCTTTAGGAGTCAAGGAAGTCACGTCTTAGCAGGACTCGGACTTCTACCTAAACGCGTGCGATCGACCCTGTAGAACGTTGAAGGTTCGAGTCTCCTACTTGGCCCCGCTACCCAATCGACATGCCAGCCGACCCGACCTGGGATCTGTGACCCGTCGGTTTGAAATTCAAACTGTAGTCGCGGTGGGGCCCTTACGTGTCTTCAACCTCGGGCCTTGCGGGACTTATGCTGCTCTCCCCTGGCCGTAGTTGGACGCAGACTTGGAACCTGTGGCCGCCGATGTCCACGGAGATGACTACTGGGATTGCCTTTGCGCTGTTGACACGGACAGTCGCCACCATCACACTCAAGTCCCCCACCGGCCACATCCGGATGGAGCCAGGCTCCATTGTGCTAAACTTCCCGACGAGCTAAGATACACCTGGCTCATCGCACAACACCAGCGAGATTCCAACCAGCCTGATCGAAAGACGGTAGCCCTTGGGGTCTGAATATGTACCTTTTTTGGACGGACCATCTTGCCACTGGTAGAAGGATCCTGTTAGTCGGTAAGAAGCCCACCCTCATTGCTGCCTTCACTGCCTCCGCCGTAGTATTGGTGATGTAAATGGATCGGATTCGGCTCGGGTAGACCAATACCATACCCTATGCGTGAAAAATTTATAAATACTATACCCGGATAGTTCCCTATTATTTTTGCGGGTATGGATACGGGTATATCCGTCACGGGTATGGATATATCCGTGGATATCCGTTTCTGTCTATAAATCATGAGTCCACGTCCACATCCAAGGGAATGTGAGATTTATGGGAAGTGGAAAAAGAGAAGTCCGGTCAATAATTTTCTTACCAAAGTAATTTTTATGTTTATAAAAACGTCCTTACAATTTTAGCAAGAAGGTGAAACTCATAGACTCAACAAGGAGGGCAACGAGTTGAGTTCATGTCAAAATCATAGTCCTAACATGCACAATGAGTTATTAAGAACGGGTTTGGATCGGGTATGGATTCGGGTGCACTAAATTCATACCCTATCTGAATATGCAACGGATATTTTAAACATATCCGAATCCGAATCCATATCCGTTTATTCGGATATTACCCGACCCATCATAGGTCGAGTGATGCGGGTAATCGGGTTTGCGGGTATTTTTGACATCCCTATGTAGGACCGATGGCAAGGAGGCCACCTCAGAGCACCTTAGAGACCACCCTGCCTTCTACTCTTGCACCTTCCTCCAGCATGTGCCTAACTCCTTCCTCCGTCACCCTCCCCTCTACTAGGGCCACCCACACACATCTACCCAACCATTGAATCCTGGTCTACACTAGGTTCGTCAGAAGGGAGTCCACCTCGATGCAGCCTCTGCCAGTGGTCAGTGTTCCATCTCCTGCTGGAGAGATTCTAAGGGCCTCCGCATAGGAGCATCGGAGACAAGTACCATGCTTCTGCCCTGCTGGCCACCTCCCCTCTACCGGATAGGTATAGACCTGCTGCAAATGGCCGGATCTGCCACACCGGAAGCACACTAGCTGTCGGAGTTGCCCTCTCGGCCCTCGCCTGTTGGTAGGAGCCGGACCTCCCAGAGTTATATGGTTCGCACTGGAGGCCACCTCTGGGACTCCTTCCCACCTCTTCTCCCTCCTTCGCTCTGTTTCCTCAAAGCCTCTCTCTCTAGAAAAGTTGAGAGAGAGAAAGTCAACATCAAGTTTAAATTGATCCATTCCATGTGGAATCCTTCAAATTACCAATACTTCAAGGGGTGTTTGGACACTGTATCAATCATCTCCTCTCCTTTCTCTACTTTTAATTTCATTTTTCCTCTTTAATTACTACCCTTCATGTTTCTTCTACATCAATATTAATATTGATATTCTATATTTTTAAAAATAAATACCAAAATTAATACTCCAAACAAATGAGACAAATAACTCGACATATAAATGTTAGAGAAAAGCCCAAATTTAAATATTAGATTACGTGAGCTATTGCACAACTTATATTTACCAGTAAGGCTCCAGACTTGTGCATCCTTGAAGCACTAGTTGACTAGAATGTGTAGTCTCAATGGATCTTGACCATTGAAGCCTTTTTATGGACATTTCTCATGTTTCAGACAGTCATTTTGTTTTCTATTTGTATGACTGAACATAAAGTCCAAACATTTCCTTTTTTCAAAATTTCAAATATCATTTGCCCAAAACTTTGTTCATCTCTTTGTGTTCTCATTAGCTTAAGAAATTCCACATGATAATTAATCCCACAAGGCTTACCATTTTTTGATACTAATATCTATGACTGAGACTGGTTGACTCCCATTTGGACTTAGTTATTTGAAAAACAGTCATTCTAATTTATAGTCATGAATTTTTTTCTTGTTTGTTTCCATTAGTGATATCTTAATGTGGTTTGTCAGCCTAGTCTTCTTTGTTCACTATACGTGGCAGATGAACTGCTTGATTAATGCATGTCAACCATTGTGCTATGGTCCTGGTTTGTTTTGTCATCCATCTTATTTTTGCATGTTCATCAAAAGTTCATTAGTTGTTCTCCACTAAATGTTTTTTGTTTTTGCGAAATTTTTTGTATAGTGCTTTAGAGACCACTGGGGTGCCTAGGCTTGAAGACACCATAGTTGCTTGCTTAGAAAGAATATTTAAAACAAGATATGGTGCACTTCTTATTCCACAGTATATGGTACGTGCATCAAAATTTGCGTTGAATTCTACTTGCTTATTTCACGAGTATCTAAGTCTATCTGAGATGTGTATGCTAAATTATACTATTCAGCTTGGTTTTATAGCTCAGCAAGGTGTATCTGTTTTGTGTATGATGTTGATTTCATTTGTTTTTTTTTCTTTCCCAAGCCATTCGTACGAGCAGGGCTACAGGCAGACTCTCAGATGGTCAATTGCTTAGCATGCAAAGCGGTATGTATACCCTAGTTCATAATCATATAATCATATAGCATTTAAAATGATTAATATCATGGTTATTTGCTGACCAATTCTTGCCTTAACCTTAAAGTGAAACTGTGTCGATTCTTAGTGAAATTGTGTTGTATTGGGTCCTAGGAAATACTGATTTAAATATACTTGAAATGTTGATATCCCAGCTTCTATAGAGTTTTTTTGCTTATTTGTGTGCCTGTTTCTCTTCTATCTGTATAAGTGGTAATTCATGATTTTCCCATGGGCAAATCATTTATGATTTTTTTATGGACAATGACAGCTGTTGAAAGGTATACTTTGGTGATTTTCTTCTTACGCACAGGCACATTATTATTTTCTATGCTTTGATGGTTGGGGAAAACTAATCTTGCCTGCAGATTTCTTACTTCATTCTTTGAATTTAGTTGATTGCACGTATAAATCTCCTGCATTTGTGTCTTGGAATTGGAACCCTCTCAATGACTTGGCCCAGACAGTTATCACGATGGGTCTTGTGCAAATGTCTCTAAGTGATACCTTTTTTTGGAAACATTTTGTTTCCTTTCAAGCTGAATGTTTCATTAGTTGGCAGGATTCATTGATTAAACAAGTCTACCTTCTGGATTTGTTCAGTTCCATGATTGTAGGAATGAAAAAGAATAATGAGCGTGTGAGTGGAAATGAAGGTCACAGTAGCATCTATATGCTAACCTTCCAAACCTCATTTGACAAAGAGTCGGGTGATTGATGTATGTTCATGATTTTTCTCTTCAGTTGTACAAAGGGGATATTAGTGCAGGCCTTGTGATTTCACTTTCTTCTGGTTACTTTTGTGTCCAAGGTTCGAAGAATTGGGATCAAGATTTGTCAGCCTTGGGTTGATCCCAATCAGATCTGCGCTAATCCTAGCAAGCTGGGATGAGGGTTGACATTATCGGCAGAAATCGATACGTTTCGGCCGAAACGTATCGGTTTCGGCCGTAAGCGAAACGATACCGGACCTGCTCACTATAGCTGGTCCGAAACTAAAAAAAAATAATTTTAATGGTCTCGGGCGAAATCGATACCCGTTTCGCCCGAAACTTACAGGTTTCGGCCCGAAACCCAAGTGAACTCCCCTTTCTTGTTCTCCCTCAGATCTGAGGGAGAAAGGGTGCAGGGACTCAGGGAGCTGCTGGGTGCTGCTGCAAGGTGAGGGAGACTGTAGGGTTTGCTGTCGCCGCCGCCGTAAAGAAGTGCTGCGTGTAGCTGCGTTTCTTGAGGGAGAGGTTGGGGTTTGTTTTGTTTTTATTTTTTTGGTTGGTTTGAAAGTTTTTTTTGTTGTAGGTTAGTTTTTTTGTTGTAGGTTAATTTTAAACCATGAAATATGTTAAGACTCTAAATTAAACCCTGATTAGTTCCTTAAATTTGGGGCTTTTGTCTGATTAGGTTGAGTTAGGGTCAATTGAAGCTCAATTAAGCTTCATTGAAGAATTTAGGGTGGGAACATGCTGGTAATTAATTTTTATGAAGAGTGATTAGGGTAAAATTGATAATTAATCTTTAATTACACCCTTAAATTTGGGGCTTTCCTCTAATTAGGTTTAGTTAGGGTTAATTGAAGTTCAATTAAACTTTATTAAATAATTTAGGGTGGGAGCATGCTGGTAATTAATTTTTATGGAGGGTGATTAGGGTAAAATGGATAATTAAGCCCTAATTACACCCTTAAATTTGGGGCTTTCTTCTAATTAGGTTTAGTTAGGGTCAATTGAAGCTCAATTAAGCTTCATCGAATAATTTAGGGTGAGAGTATGGTGGTAATTAATTTTCATGAAGAGTGATTAGGGTAAAATTGATAATTAAGTCCTAATTACACCCTTAAATTTGAGACTTTCCTCTAATTAGGTTTAGTTAGGATCAATTGAAGCTCAATTAGGCTTCATTGAGTAATTTAGGGTGGGAGCATGTTGGTAATTAGTTTTTATGGATGGTGATTAGGGTAAAATTGATAATTAAGCCCTAATTACACCCTTAAATTTGGGGCTTTCCTCTAATTAGGTTTAGTTAGGGTTAGTTGTAGCTCAATTAAGCTTCATTTAATAATTTGAAGCTCTATTATATTGAATTGCATTTTTTTCATTGTACTTACAACTATTTGTCTTTGACTGTCTTAATGCAGCATCATGCCTATACGTGAACAAAGTCAGGAGCAGCAAGGGCAGGAGGATCCGGGGTGGGCTCACCTCTCCTTAGTTGATGCTGGGAGAAGAAAGTGAAATATAATTATTGTGATAAGGAGATACATGACGGAATTACTAGAGGAAAGTAACATTTGGCAGGGATAAGAGGAGAGATGAGACAATGTGACATATGGCCCCGAGAGGTCCGAGAAGAAATGCGCCAGTGCCTTCTGGGCAAAAAGAAGAGGATGCAACAAAGGACTGAAGATGAGGCTGAAATTGCTGAGGAGATTTCGGGCAGAAGGGGAAGGAGGGATGATGATGAGGAAGACACTGAGGATTCAGATTCAGAGCTGACTGAAGTAATGGAGCGTGAACAAGTCGCTCGAAGGAAAGGAAAAGCACCCATAGGTTCAGGGGCCTACTCCAGTATAGCTGCACGATGTCCTGACAGTGGTGCTGCCCCGCAGATAGGAGGCCCCATGGACAACTATCTCCACAGAAGGCCCCATGTTACACAACCTAAAATCAAGCAATCATTGAGAGGGGTAAAAAAATCAGCAGAAGTTGCAGGGCATGCATTTAAAAGTATCTGCAAATGATTTTTCTATGCAGGTGTCCCTGCACATGCAACTGAAAGTGAATATTTCCAACTTATGTTAGATGTCATATCAGATGCTGGCCCTGGCTTGAAGGCCCCGTCACGTCGAGACATATACGGGCGTGGCCTTGAGGGAGAGGTTGAGGAGCTCCATGACTGGGTTGAAAACTTGAAGCATATATGGATGGAGAGGGGATGCACCATCATGTGTGATGGCTGGACTGGTACCACGAAGAAATCCATGATTAACTTTTTGTTCTATTGCATCGAAGGTACAATATTTGTTAAATCTGTAGATGCATCAAATTATGAAAAAAATGTCAATTATTTGTTTCATTTGATGGATAAGATGCTAGACCAAATTGGAGAGGACAATGTTGTGTAAGTAGTGACTGATAACGAAGCCAGTTATAAGGCTGCAGGGAAGAAAATGATGCAGAAGCGCAGACATTTATATTGGCTCCCATGTGCAGCTCATTGTCTGGATCTGATATTTGAAGACATATGGAAGGAAAATCATGTGAAGAAGACAATTGACAAGGCACAGAAAATCACCTAGTATATTTATGGCCATCTTAGGATATTGAATATGTTCAGGGAGCATGCAAGTGGGGGGCGAGATATCATCCTTGCAGGGTCAACCAGATTTGCTTCGAATTTTATTTTTTTGGAGTCTTTGCACAAGTATAAGATTAAGCTCAATTATTTCTACTTTATCTTTATAGATATGATCCGTATTTGATTCAAATTTCATTTCTTTGGAGTCTCTACACTGGTATAAGAATGAGCTGAAAGCTTTCATGTGCCACAATGTCCCGCGGGAATACATCGATAAGTCTAATGTTGATACTCAGATGGATTATTTGGATGTCTACCACATCGTGAAAGACAACAAATTCTGGCGCAGGGTCTCACGGTACATGAAAGTAGTCACACCCTCGTGAAGGTCCTAAGAATGGTGGATGGCGATGAGAAGAATGATATGTGATATCTGTACGAGGCCATGGACCGTGTCAAATTAGAGTTGCAGGATTCCCTTCCCAGAGAATATGCAAAGTGGTGGAAAATTATTGACTATAGATGAGACAACACGTTACACCAAGACTTGCATGTAGCTGGTGAGTGATTAATCGTATTGATACATTGTTCTTTAGGTTATTTTATATCTAACATTTAGTTAACTATACACAAATGTAGGTTATTTCCTCAACTCTCGATTTATGTACAATGCCAATGCTCATGTTGATGGCGAGGTGTTTCAAGGCACTTTAAAAGTCATTGGTCATTTATCGAGGACACCAGAAAAGAGACTTCAGGCCGAAGTAGAGGTTGGCCATTATTGATTTTATCGATAAGACGTATAGAATTTACTTAACTAGTTATGTTAATCTATTACTTTATCTTTGTAGATGAATTACTATAGAATGAGGACTGTGACCTATTCTGACTCCCAATTGTAATACATTGTGGGAAGAGTGAGTCCATGTATACTTTATCTTTGTGCTTTCTTAACCTCCATATGTATTAATACATCATGGAGAATTGATCTTTATTTACATCTTACATTTATTTGTTTATGGTTGGTGAAACAGCTGACTAGTGGATAATAGTGAACAACTGGCATGTGGGCAGTAATGCATTGGCTTTCATTACAATTAGGGTGCTCAGTCAAACTACAGCAGCAAGCTAATGTGAAAGAAATTGGAGCACGTTCAACCTTATACACTCAAAGATTCGCAATCGGCTAAAGCCTGAAGGGTTAGAAAAATTAGCTTATTGCCACTACAATATGATGTTAAGAAAAAGGAACATGAAGCTAAGACAACAGTTGAGGGATAAACGCGTCGCAGAGGATGTAACTCCAGAAATTGATGTGGACGTTTTATTTGATGATGACAATTCCTTGCAGTCTTGGGTGGAGACACGAGAGCAGGTTGATGAGCCCGTTTTTGATGTTGATGATAGAACATGGGCAGAGGGCATACTAGATGAAGATGAGCCAAGAGATCCAGAATTCAAAAGAGCAACAAAGAGGGCCAGAGAGACTCATGCGCATCAGAGAAGGGACCCAACTTTGTTTGTTCATGACACTGAGGAGCAACCGGAGTTTGAGCCAGCTAGACACTCAGAATCAGATAGCAGGCCAGTCACTCCTAGAATGGTCAAGCCATCTCCATCCTTAAGAAGTACATCAGTGCATGGGATATTTGAGAGGACTGGTGCTGCTGTTTGAGCGGACCCGACAATTGAGCAGTTGAAGCAGATTTATGTGAGGCACACACCAAGGGGAAAAGGACTCATGTCAAAGATGACTAAAAAAATCACACCAAAAGAGAAAAAAGCATCCCTAAAGGCTAAAACGCGACTGGTTTCTTATGGTTCTGATGATGATGGTGATGGTGATGATGATGCTGATGATGATCACCCAGTGCAGCTGCAGGTGCTACTACTGGCGGTGGCACTGCTGGTGCTCCTTCCTCCTTCCACGCAGACACATGCAGAGGATATAATCATAGTGAGCGAGGATATGATTCACAGAGCCAATATGGGCATCCGTCAGGTTATGAAGGTGGCCAACAGGAAGCAGTCTTTTATGGGTGGGGTCGTCAACCAGAATTCCAGTTCCATCCAGTTCCTCTTCTCATCCTCAAGATTCTTGTGCTGATTCTGGATTCCAATCAAGCCAACAACCTTACACTCCAAGAGGGATCCAAAGAGAGATGCAAGACTTGGCTACCTCATTGTTTGATTATAGTGAATATACAGAATACGTGCAACCTTTTTATGGGTATCAACATCAAAAGTTAGACGATGAGGGAGTAGGTTCTTCTAGTTATTATCCATGTTAGTGCATCATCATTTAGGTAAGGATCATTTAATGTGTAACATTTACTGTGTCTAATTAGGTTTATTGTACTGTTTGAACCTATTTCATGCTTAGTATGTACTCAAGAATATTAGTTTAACATGTTCAATGCCTACTTCATATTTATTGCACTTAATCCAATTTCTTTACGGTCAAATGCATGTCTAATGAATTTTCTGATTTTTATGTGATTATTTATATTTTCTTGATTTGTTTCTGATTTTTTAGACTTATTTTGATTTATTTTGAACCTTTCACTGGGTTTCGGCCGAAACCGAAACCGAGTCGTTTCGGTTTCGGACTGTCCGAAACTGAGTCCGAAACGAAACGGTCATCCTTGGCTGGGATCAGCCATATTTATGTTCTTTTTTTAGGATGTCAGGGGCTGTTAGCCCTCGCCAATCCCCTTCCCAAGCCCACTTGCAGGCAACATGGTGGAAAAAGAAAGAGCACGTGGCAGTTCAGTGGTGGTAGATGGGACTGGCGGCATCGATTGCAGTAGATGGTGGCAGCTTGAGCTACATATCTTCTCCTCCTCCTCTTGGGTGGAGAGATATTGGCGAGGGTTAGGGTATGAGGCTGGGGCTTTAAAAGAGGGAGTGGAATGGAGATGGATTAGCCCTATCCTGGCTGACTCCTCATGGGATCAGCTCATCTGGCCAATCAAGGGGTCAGGATATCACAGGCACGAGATTGGATCACGCAGGCAAAAAACCAATAGATTGGCTGATCTGACCCTATCTCATCTGATCCTTGAAAACTTGCTTGCGGGAATACTTTTTGAATAAAGAAACACATGAACATTTGGACATTCAAGGGTGATTAACCATGTGGACTTTCTTTAATTTGTTATACTTGGTGCCTTTTCCAATATATTTCCACTCTGAGACGGTTCAGCTACCAACCTTATCCTCATTCACGCATTCTTCAAGTTGCTTCACATTCTTTTACCCATTCAGCACGACCTTTCCACCTGAGAAAATGAAAATCTAAATGAAAAGTACATTTGAAAATTACTAGTCAAAATTGGTGTTTGGGTTTTACAAGAATTGACCCATTGCTATGTTCTTAAACTCTTGGGCATGTTTTTTTTTGTAGCATTCATCTTCTGGCAAAATGTGCTTCCAGAATAAAGTGGTCCTTCATAGCACTATGGTATTCAATGATATTTTTGTTAATGGAGGTAAGCTTCAGATCCAGTTTTTTTAAAAGCCAGAATCACCTGGTGATGGGATGACACGTACATGATTGGGTCTTTCCTCGCTGCACATACACCAATGAAATGTAGCAACTTTTTGCCCAACCTGAAGCCCAAAATGACAACTAGTTTGCAGGCCAGACAAAGGCCATACATTCTCCTTCTAGCAAGCTAATCTGATGCTGCTCTTCTTGTCCTGGACACTAGAGCCTATTCGGGGGCACAAAGGCAATCATGTATCATATGTAAGGATATTATTCACCTTCTCTCCCTTGACAAGCCTCTTTACCCTTCACCTACTGAATTATCTTCTCTTGATTTGTCCCATTCCCATTGCAGGATAAGGGAGAGATGGCATCTTTGCCCATCAAGCTACCAGCTCGACCATCATCACCTGTGATGCTGCTGCTTATTTTCCAGTTCAGACGTCAATGCATTTCTTCTGTACGATGCATACATTGTAACCACATGCATCAGGGCCTTAACATGTGCCAAAGTTTGCACTTGGTTCAACTTGATGAGTCAGGTGCTGTGGTTTAGAGTAACACCCCTGTTCCTCAATCGGAAGATCAACTGTCTTCTTTCTCCATTCTTCATTTATCTTTGACTGCCTGTATTCTCTGCATACCTTTGGAATCTTCAACTTTGTCCATTGCTTGTATGGCTGCTGATTACCTTTGGCTGATGTTCATATTCAATAGAGAAACAAGAACATAAGCACATTCATCTCACCAATGTTGATCTTGTCTGTCAGGTGTAGAATCTCTAGGTTACATGATGCTGTGACAGAGAGAGAGAGAGAAAGAGAGGAGAAGAGTAAGAAGAAAGGAAAGATGGGTCGCACAAGGGGTGGCGGCTGTATGTTCATGCCATACACCTCCCAAGAGATCTTATTAAATTAACCTAATCAGAAACAAGACAAAAAAATCCCTGTTACAATGACACATGTCAAGGGTAATTAAAGTAAAGAATAAAAGGGACTTTAAGTTAAACGGATCCACCTTAGTGGGTCCGGTGATGAACCTCAGACCCAAATGGACCCAAACATGACACAATAAGGCTCAGATCGGCCTGAACATAGGCTTATCACCTATACTTCTCTCAAGCTAAGCGTAGGTCTTCTTCATGGACAACTTGTCCACGATAGGAGTGAGTGTCTTCCTTGTAATGCCTTCAGTAAGCACATCAGCAATCTGATCACCAAACCAAATGTAGGGTAGATAAAACTCTCCAGAATCAAGTGTTTCATGAATAAAATGCTAATCAATTTCGATGTTCTTGGTTCTGTCATGCTGCACAGGATTGCCGGCGATATTGATGGTAGCCTTATTATTACAATAGAGCTTCAGAGGGAGTCCAATTGACAAGCCAAGATCCTGTAACAAAGTAGTTTTAACTACAATAACTTAGCTAAACCATGTGCCATAGCATGGTATTCAGCTTCAACACTCGAACATTACTTCTCCGGGCGGCCAGATTTTCTCCAAGGAAAACACAATAACTTTTAGTGGAGCACCAATCATCTTGAGAACTTGTTTAATCAGCATTTGCATACCCTTCAACTTGAAGACCATTAGATTAGTGAATCAGACGTACCGATCCGAAATCGGACCTGCTCA
Organism: Amorphophallus konjac; assembly: GCA_022559845.1. Lineage (NCBI taxonomy): Eukaryota > Viridiplantae > Streptophyta > Magnoliopsida > Alismatales > Araceae > Amorphophallus > Amorphophallus konjac. The sequence continues at coordinate 477,632,997 of CM040118.1, forward strand.
CTGAAGCATCGTTGGCAGTATCGGCCGAAACCGATACGTTTCGGCCGAAACGTATCGGTTTCGGCCGGTACCGATCCGAAACCAGACCCCAACATTGTAGCAGGTCCGATACCTAAAAAAAATACTTTTTTAATGGTTTCGGACGAAACCATTAAGGGTTTCAGCCGAAACTGACCTGTTTCGGTCCGAAACCGAACGGTTTCGGCCGAAACCAGAGAGGATCACTAATTTTTTTAGTTTTTTGAATGGTTTCAACTAGTTTCGGCCGAAACCGAAATCGATACCGAAACCGGTAAGTATCGATTTCGGTACCGGCCGAAACCGGTATCGAAACCAATACTGCCATCCTTGCACTGTAGTTGGTCCGAAACCTTAAAAAAAATAATACTTTTTTAATGGTTTCGGACGAAGCCGTATCAGTTTCGGCCGAAACTCACATGTTTCGGTCCGAAACCGGACAGATTCACTATTTTTTTGAGTTTTTTGAATGGTTTCAACCGGTTTCGGTACCGGCCGAAACCGGTACCGAAACCGATACTTCCATCCTTGGAATCAAATCCTTCTTCTTGGACATGTTTTGATGTAGCGAAGAATGCGATCCACAACTTACATGTGAGATGTTCTTGATGCATGCATAAGTTGACTTACAACACTCTCCCTCTGTCAACTTCAGAGAGAGGTTTTCTCACTTGGCTAGATAGACAATGATTTGTCTTAATAGGGGTGGCTGCATGTTTACAACCAAGCTTACTTGTCTCCACCAACAGATCGAGCACATTTCCTCTTACGCACATAAGTGTTATCATTTGAATAAGCAACTTCACATCCGAGGAAATACTGGAGCCGTCCCAAATCTTTAATTTCAAATTCTTTGGCTAGAGCCACTTGTAACCATTGTATTTCGTCCACATAATCTCGTATAATGGCCATATCTTCTACATAGACTAGGAGGCATTGTTTTCAAGGCATTGCCTAGGCGACAAGGCGTTCATTGGTACCGGTTGAACCTCACAAAATTTTCAGTATTTTATGATATTTCTAACAAATTTCAGAAATAAAAAATGCATGATGTCATGGCAAGAAATGATATAAAATCGTCGCCGTTACATAAACACCCTCAGGATTTCACCGGGCGGAGATATTTACACAAAGTTGACATATCATGATGCATGGGAATTTCATCAAATATTTGGTGGGCGGCACAAAGTCGCATACCCATGCAACAAAATTGACAAAAATCAAAGTCTTTAGCCCCCCCGGGAGCGTTCCCAATGTGCCGCAACAAAGTCCTCTCACTCCGGAGTCAAGGACGGCGGGACGATGTCAAAGGGAAACGACAAACAACAAAGAAGACCTCCATGTGTTGCTCTGTTGACAGAAGGCCAGAAAAGGATAAAAAAAATCCTAGAGTTGGTGGGCTTTTATAGCCCTTTGGACTGGAGCGAAAGGGGAGGGGTAGGGGTCACTTTCTCTCTTGTTTCTCTCCGGTGGCACCCACTGGGGGTGCCTCCCCTCGGTGGAACCCCACTGGGGGGGGGGGGGGCTCCCGCTAGTGACATACACTGGGGGTGTGCCACCCCCCGGTTGAGTGTCACCATGGGTGAGCTCCCCCCTCCCCGGCAGCATCCCCTGGTGGTGCCCCCCGGTGATATCCATAGGGGGTGAGGGACCCCCCCACCCCGGGTACACCGGGGGTGCTCCCCTCGATGACTTCCACCGTTGGTGGCCCCCCCTACTGCACGCACAGACGGGGGGGGGGGGGGTACCCCTGGTCTGCCAGGGGCCTCCCCCCACTGTACACCACCGGTGGTGGGGTGGGGGCACCGGCCCTTTCTCCCCTGTGTGATGAACCAAAAAAAAAAGAAAGAAAAAAAGAGAAGAATGCAGCAAGAAAGAGGAGTCATACCTCCACCACAAGTCACCGGGGGGTCCTTTTCTTTGCAATCAATGTGTGTACAATCCACCGGGGGGGGGGATGCACCCCCACTCGACACCCTCCGACCACTATAAAAGGAAGATGTTGGCCACACTTGAGGCATGGAGCAAAGGATGGACGAGGCAGTAAGGCACTTGGAGAAGCCATGCGAAGGAGCACTTGGAGCTTCTAAAACCCTTGGAGACTTGAAAATTCAAGATGTTTTGTTATCTCTTAAAGCTATGAGGGTTTGGAGGTTCAAGATGTTTTGTTATTTGCAAAACCTACAAAGGGTGTGCTGCATACATGCTCCTAACTTTGCGGATATGCCCCTGTGATTGTGTGATCATCAAAGTTTGAGATGTTTTGATCGTCAAAGTTGCTGAAATAATGGAGAAACCATGTGAATTTTATAAATAACCAAAGTCCATGGAAAAACCTTGGAAATCATGGGCAGAACCTAGTTATGTGCAGAAATTGTAGAAATACCCTGTAACTTTGTTGAATTGCTAAAATGTCCAAGAAGGTTGGGGAAAAACCCCGATGTCCAAGAAAGTTGGGGAAAAACCCTAATCTTTTAGAAAATTGCAAATATCTCGTGTTGGTGGGAAATTATAGAAAAACCCTTGAAAGGTGAAAAATTGTGGAAATACCTTCCTCTATCTAGAAATTGTAGAAAAAACCTTGAAAGGTGAAAAATTGTAAAAATACCTTATACTATCTAGAAATTATCAAAATGTCATTGGAATTCAAAAATTGCATGAAAGTCCTTGTTCAGTTTAGAAATTGCATAAAGTTCATGGCCTCTCTAGAAATTACCAATACGTCCTTGTTCCGGTTCACGCCGTTTGCACGACTCGGTGGAGTGGGACCACGCCACTTTCTTGAAGCGCCGTGTGGTTTCCTGAGTTCGGCTTAAGGCTAGACGCCCAAATTCATGTACCTTTTTCGTAGTCAAGAACTATCATACTCGAAAAACCCCAAAATGGGTGAAATTACAATAAAACATAAGAAAGAGGATGAAATTACAAATAAACCCCGACAAGTCAAGAAATGATAGATCGGTACATGACAATCTAGAAAATTGCAAATGTATCCAGAATAAGGGGTGAAATTGCAGATAAATTATGGCAAGTCAAGAAATGACAGATAAGTTCAGGGGAGCTGGGAAGTTGCAAATATCCAGGGAAGTCAAGAAATGACAGAAATATCTATGAAAGTCAAGAAATGACAAAAACATCCCGAGGAAGTCAAGAAATGACAGAAATGTTATGAAAAGTCAAGGAATTACATAAATACTCAAAATGGGTATGAAATTGTAAAAAATATTCAGAAAGGGTTGGAAATTACTGAAATACCTAAAAAGGCAGAAATGTCGAGTGTTCTTCTGAAACTACAAGAATACCTTGATGTTTATGAAAATTGCAAAAATACCCTGATAGAGGAAAAATTACAAATATACCACGTCTCATGCGAAAATGTCCTTTATGGGCATCAAATCAACTTAATGGTCCGATCACAATCAAAAGAGTGATCATGACCCTGAAGCAACTCCGACGACTCGTTAGTGATCATTTTGACGATCCAACGGACCGATCGGGATGAAATTTGAAATAAGTAGTTGGATGTCGATCTGGAACACATCCAACGGTCGGATCTTGACCAAATTCAAATTCAATGGTCAAATCAAGACCAGGAACCAATCCAACAGTCAAATCTTGATCCAAAGTAGATTCAACGGTTAGATCTCAACTAGGCACAAATCATATGGCTAGAGCCTGACAGGAAGTAGATCCGACGGACCGACAATGATCATATTGGCGATCCAATAGTCCGATCGTGATGGAATTCAAATTCAACCGTCCGATCAGGGAACAGAAGCAAATGCAATGACCCGATTAGGACTAAAGCAAATTCAAAGGTCTAAATGCAGACTGAAGCAAATTCGAAGGATCTAGTTGTAACCAAATGTAATCTCGAAGACCCAATTACATAATTGGGACCATATGTAAAGATCTTGAAAGACCGATTGTAATTTAAATTACATATGTTCAAGGAAATAAAGTCTTCAATTTTCTTTGCAAGAGTATGTATCCGTCATGGGCGATTATCATGGTCGTTAATATCACAGCGTATAGAGGCAAAATGCGTCCTTTGATAGTTAATTAAGGTGTTTGGATTTTATGCCGATGTAAATTAACACCGACTCCGGTCAGTGGAGAAAAGTCTAGTACATGAACCCTAATCGTCTGATAAATCAAGCGTGCGGAAATAACAATATGCCAAAATATACATATATTTATCCAATAAATAGATATTTTAAATTCAAAATTTTTCGCGTATGAAACAGACTGGCACGCCTGGTGAGACTTTTCTTGCTTTTCATCTCTCCGTCAAATAATAGTCTTGCCTTTATAAAGGTTGTGCCTCCATACTCTTGCAATGAAGTCAAAGGATTCCCGCTGTTGAAGCTATCACTGGGGGCATCAAAGTTAAGACTGCCGGGGGCATCAAGGTTGAGACTGTCTGTGGCATCAAAGTTAAGGCTTCCTTCCGGAGGTCAAATGTCAACACAATACATGTCCAAACTGCTCTTGCTAATTGGGGGCTACATCATACTGTCCATGGTTGCCGCTGCTGGGGGCATTAAAGTGAAGGCTTCCTTTTGAAGACCAAATACCGGCAAGCGCCATGTTATGTTCTTGCTAGCTGGGGGCAACACCGCCGCCATGGTAGAAAGCCTATTGTGGCTATGTCCAAGTTCGGCAAGATCTGTCCTTGTCAAAAAGGAAAAAGAAAAAAAGAAGGGAACACAACCGGCTAGATGGAGGCTAACCGATCTCACAACAATGTTTTGCCGAATACATCAAGCTAAGGCGGAAATGAAAGAAGCCAGCGCCTAAACTTCGTGTCTGAAGCCAACGTACTGGTGGAAAGCCAAAGCCTCTAAGCCTGAGCAAGGGACAATCCTATTGCCGTCTACATCAAGTTATGGCCGAAATGAAAGAAGCTGGCGTTCAAGCCTCATGCAAAAAAAAAAAAAAAGGGTGTGCCGGCAGGAAGCAATGCTATGCTCGTCTCCTCCTCCATCTTTGCCCCTCTTCTCATATGGTGCTGCAGCTTTATGGCTGGTGGAGGGGTGAATGGTCTTCAAAACACCATCATAGGTCAGCCACATACAAGCCATGCCTTTTTTTTTACTAGTTCACCCATGATCAGGCCTACAATATCATACACAATGCTTTAAAAATGCCTAGGCGGAGCAAGTCGGCTGACCACCTCACTGCCTAGGCGGACTGCCTAGGTGGCAAAGTGGGTGCCTCAATTCTGAGGCAGTTAATTTTTGGTTTTCTTAGTTTTATTTCCTACCTATATTCTCTACAAATGATAAAGCTTGACTGTAGAAGCTATTGACTATAGACATCTCCCATTTAATTATATAAACATCATAATCTGATTAATGAATTATAAATCTTAATTTGAGGCATTTATGTTATGAACCTATAGCTCAAGCATGTCACTATTTTCTTCTGGAGACAACCAATGTCTATCAAGCATGGGATGTCAAAGGGGGATCAAAATGACAAAAAGAGAGAAGATTATATTTCTATTGTGGAAGAAGTGTCAAACCTTAGTTAACTTTGATGTCAGCAAACTAAGGATTGATTGGGTCCTCAACATGTAAAAGACGGGGAAAAAGTGTAAAGAAAAGAAGACAATCATAGAGGTGACAAGGGAGAGTAAGAGAAACAAACTTGTGAATATGAAGTGTAATTTGCATGGCCAAACAATCTATTTAACGGGGGTATAATGGTGTTTGTTCAATGAAAAACTTGTGAAATACAACGAGAGGGAAACTGCCTTGGCAGGAAAGGTCTGTGAGTCATCTAGGCAGACCGATTAATCGTCTAGATGGGTGATTTTTTAAAACACTGATCATACACAGCTTTTCAGGAGACAGTCGGTCATTTATATGGCCCAGAACCAGTCAATCCATCTCTATAATTGAGTTGAATGGGTCGGCTATGCTGTTTCAAACTGAGTTGTGCCTCAGTTTGACCAATCTCCTATTTCTTTTTTAGTTTCATATTGGTCATCACTGCTCCTAATCAGAATCAACCAGCAATGGTCCTGATAGGCTGACTCTTGTAACCCAGGTCATGAAAGTAGACTCCACAACATACTGTGACATGGGAACCTTAAGGTGCTCTTGAATAGTCAAAGAATTTTCTGATGTGCCAGATGCTTCGTGCTTACTGTATACAGTAGGTCCATCTAATCATTGTCTTTAGTAAACTAAATTTAAAAGATGTGATCTTCTTTTCCTTTGTATAAATACTTTCATTTGTAGTCCCATGAAAATAGTTTGATCAAATATTCATGTTTGCACTATGATCAGTTCTTCTTCATGTTGATTTTCTATCATGTTTACTCTAGATTTCAGGACTCTTTGTTGCTCTCACACTTTTTCCTTAACAGGTGTCCAATCTTCTGGAGAAAGGGGACCAGGATCTTGAAACAGCTGTGCAGCTTATTGCTGAACATGATATATACCCTCTACTGATTAACTGCTTACTTGATGGGTACAAGAACATAATATCTTAATTATTTCTCCATTTGTGTTGAATACTTTTAAACATATTTCTCCTAACCTAACCTGAAACAGTGGGAGGTCAATGGACATGTCTGGGTTTCGATTTAGCAGGTAGTGGGATGAGGGATTTAGTGTATGTGTACACCTCTGTACATCTTTCTTTTTCTGTTTAGCATGTATGTGGTATCTGTGAGATATTCTTGTTGGCATGGTCTCTATATCCATGGATTCTCAAACACATGTATGGCATTTTTTGTTTTAAGGGTAATTAGACTGTATGAGCTTGATTCTCTCTGCTTTGAAGTAACCAGCCTCACCTTCACTGTCACTTTTGTTATTAGGTTTCTTATCCTCAGAGTTTTGCCACTTTATTCATTGATGAGATCATGTTTGAAGTCCACATGCTGCTATGTATTTTTATTTGCAGCTTTAAATGGGGAATTTCTAGTTGTTCATTGTGTCATATTTTTGCCAGAAGAGTGGCCGTTCCTAAGGTGCTTAACAGAAGAATGAGATTGTAATACTCCCACTTGCTGTCAGAAATTTTCTCTTAGGAATGATCATCCATTCTATCGTCCACTCAGTTATAACCAAGTCTGAGAGAGGGTGGTAATCATCCACTGCAATATAAGGTTTGATCCCTTCAGTTATACTTAGTGATATCTATTAATAGCATAGAGTGATTGTCCACTATGTTGGATGGTGGGCATCCACTTCATTGCAGAGTGATTATTTCTTCACTCGGTACTGTAAGTATGATACATTTACGAACTGTCCATTGGAGTTACGTGATCATCCACTTCAGTTGGATGTTCACATACTGCATATACCTGAAGCATTTGATGCATTGCTGATCATCCACCAGAATGATTGACCAAGGTAGTAAGTCAAAAGCTTTAGTAAGTAGCGAAACTAGTGATTGATTGGCTTGCCACCTTCAACAACAACAACAAAAGAGTAAGTAGTGATTGATCATCCACTCTCACTGAGAGAAAGTAAGTGGCGATTGTCCATTATGTTATGAGTGGATCGTCCACTCAGTTATAAATTGATCGATCATTGAGATATTGGTACTCAGTTATACAGTCTGAGTAATGTTCATCAACTACTTTATAACTAATGACTGAGAGATCGTACATTGACTTGATAATTTTCCACTACCTCTCTTGTATGTGTGAAATCTAGGATGCATAGAAGAGAATAGAGAAAAGAGGATGGGAACCCACCAAAGGATGAGGCTGCGGGCAGGAGAATCTGTCTTTAGTCCAGCCGCCAGCCTGTCCATTCCTTTATATATGGCCAGGGCAATCACCCAAATACCATGAGATAAACGCCCCTGGTTAAGTAACAGACCAGGGCGCACAATACATGGAGAGAAGAAATTAAATAAAATAGAGGAAAATGACCTAACTACCCTCAGTCTTCTCTACACTCCCCTTCAAGCTGAGCATTGATATCTTTCATTGCCAGCTTGCCTAAGTTCATTTTGAGGTCTTCTTTTGTCATGCCTTTGGTCATAACATCAACCACTTGATCCTTAGACTGAACATAGGGTAGACACAATTTTCCAAAGTCCAGTTGCTCTCGGATGAAGTGTCTATCAATTTTTATGTGTTCGGTGCGCTCGTGTTGGGCAGTATTATTTGCTATATTTTATTGCTGCCTTGTTGTCGCAGTAGAGTTTCATAGGAGGATGTGCCTCTATGCCAATATCTTTCAACAGAATCTTTAGCCACGACAAGTCAGTTACAGTTTGTACTATGGCCCTATACTTGGCTTAGCTTCGACACTTGATATTGCACAGACAGTCTGCTTCTTGCTCCCAAGTGACAAGATTTTCTCCCAAGTATATACTTGACCCTGATGTAGACCTGCAATCACTTTGAGATCCTTTCCAATCAGCATCCGAAAAGCCCCCTATGGTCAAGTGGTCTTTTTTACTAAACACAAGACCTTTTCCTAGACAGGTGTCACGGGTCTTGGTATACCTTAGAATTCTGTCAATTGCTTGTATGTGTGTTGTCCTGGGGGCATACATAAATTGGGTAACCACATTTGTGGCATATGTGTGAGCTTACCAACCACTGTTTGATGTCTTCCTTTTTCGGCCTTGGAAAGAGCTTCTCCATTGAGATCACTGATTCATTTCAATAGGTGTATCAACTGGTCTGCTCCCAATTTTCCTGTTTCTTTCAAGAGATCCAGTGCAGACTTCTGCTGTGATATGTGGACGGCTCCTCGGGACCTCGCAACTTCAATCCCAAGGGATCTCAAGGGTCCAAGGTCTTTAAGTTCAAATTCTCTTGCTAGATTTTCTTTCAAGTGCTTAATTTCCAGCAAGTTATCACCTGTGACCCCCATGTCATCCACGTATACAATAAGTAGAACCACCTGCCCATCTTTCCATTTTACAAAAAGAATATGATCGACATTCCCTTGCTTGAATCCCATTGTCAGCATAGCAGTTCTAAGCCTCTCAAACCATACTCTAGGGGACTGTTTAAGACTATACAGTCCCCTCTTTAATTTGCATGCCTTCCCATTTGTCACAACATTGGAGGATGCTGCATATATACTTTGTCATGTATCCATTGAGAAAGGCATTTTTGCCATCAAGTTGATGCAGTTCCCATGAATAATGAACAGCAAGACACAACAACACCCTAACTAAAGATAGCTTGGCAACTGGAGCAAATGTTTCTTGATAACTGACCCCATAAGTCTGAGTGAACCTGTTAGCAACTAGTCTTGCTTTATACCTTTCCATTGGTCCATCAGCTTTGAACTTTATTATGTACACCCATATACATCCACAATCTTTTTCCCTGAGGGAAGATCAACTAGAATCCATGTGCCATTCTTTTGTATGGCCTCCATCTCTTCCTCCATTGCCGTAACCCACGTTGAGTCTTTCATGGCTTGTGAGAAGGAAGAGGGCAAAGAGAAGTTGGAGATTAGAGAAATAAAGACATAAAATTAAGGGGAAATCTTGGAATAGCACGAGTACTTGGAGATAAGATGTTTGGTGTACTCTCTAACTCTCTTTCCGGAAGCAAATGGCCGGTAAAAGTCATTGAAAACATCAGGAATAGGTTCAGTCAATGGTTCAGGTTCACTTGGATTTCCAACCTCTAGGCTTGATAGACTTGAAACCGGGACGTCCTCATAGGAGTGGTCATCAGTCAGGGGTCCTTGCTGATTCTAAACTCCTTGCTCTTGCTGTTGTGCACCTTTTGTCCTTCTCCTGGAGTAGTATTTTATTATTTTGGTTTTTTCTCCAGGTGCTGGTGCTGTTTTCTCTCCAATCTGACCAGTCTCTAGGGTAATGTCATCTTGAACAAGAGGTTGGGAAGTAGAAGAAAGAGTGCTTAGGTCTTCAACCAGTGTATGACGAGGGATGAAGTGTGAGGTCAAGGGGCTCATGCCTAAAGAGATTCCAATTGTCTCCCCCCTCAGATAGAGCCAAGGTTTGCAGTACCGGTACCGGCTAGGGCCGGTATTGGTGCCCGTACAGGTACGGCACCGGTTCCCCACATCCCCCTCCGGTTCCCGACTTACCCCATATATCATGCCCGCCAGGGTCCGCTGACCCGAGCGCTACCAGAACCGGGTCCGGCTATAAAACCCACCCTTCTACCCCCGTGTCCCTGACATCCCTGATACCCTTTCCCCTCTCGCTTGATGCTCCGCTGCCTCTAGGGTTTGAGAAGTTCTCCGCCAGTCGTCCGCCCGTCACCGCCACTGTTGTCGTCCGCAGCCGCCGTCGCTATTGTCCCCAGCCTCCGTTGCGCCATCTGCAGCCGTCGTCGCCAACGACTGCCGTTCGGCTCATTCCACTGAGGTTCCTCTCTCTCTCTCTCTCTCTCTCTCTCTCTCTCTCTCTCTTTCTCCCCCCTCCTCCCTCCCTCCCGACCTCCACTGTAGTCGCCGCCGACCCGCACAGTTGCCGTCCTGGCCGTCCACAACCCCCTTCCCTCTCGTCCCCCGGAGGCCGGAGGAGATGCGACTACTACAGCCATATGTTTTTTTAATATCTGTACTAACTGTACCAGCCCAGTACGGTACGTACCGGGGCAGTACTGCATTCCTTGGATGCTTAGAATGGTAGTTGGATTGTGACTCAAAGAAGATCACATCCTTTTGAATAAACTTGTAGCTTGTGCTAGGGTCCAAGCATTTGTGACCCTTTTGGGTCGGATAATAACCAAGGAAGATGCCCTTGATAGATTTTGACTCAAGTTCGAAGTGTCCTAGGCTTAAGTTATGAATGAAGTAAAGGCATCCAAAAGCCCGAGGTGGCAAGGAAAAAAATAGGGTGATTGGGCGGAGGATAGTGACTGGAATGCAAAGTCCATGCATTCTGTATGGAATATGGTTAATGGCATAGGCAGTTGCGAGGACAACTTCAGGCCCGTATCTTTTTGGAAGGTGATGTTGAAAGAGGAATGCTCGTATGGTTTCCATGAGGTGCCTATTTTTTCTTTCAGCCATTCCATTTTGTTGTGGAGTCTAATGACAACGTCGGACAACGGACTGAATTGGCATGTTGCACGAGGGTTTTTATTTACGCAGACAACGATTGAAGTCGCAACAGAGTTATTTTTTATTTTAATTATGTATTTTATCTTTATTCAAGTCTTATCTAGTGGTCTCAAGTAGTGTAGGATTAAGTTTCTAATTTTTATAGTTTTATTGGCCTCACTTGGAGCTAATCTCATGTCTTCTTATTTTTATGTAATTTTTGGTGTGATTTTTACACTTTTTTTTTTGAGTCATAAGGCACTTTGTTGCAAAGCAGTCATGTTAATGTTAGGGTTAGCCTAACCACTATAAGTAGTCTTGTACTCCTTTTTTCAAAGCAATGAAGCATGAAAAAAAGGCTTTGGCTGCCACGGCCCATGTGTGTGTTGCTCTGAGAGAGAGCCTTTCGAAGGAGAGGACTAGAGTTCCGGGCGAGAAGCGTCACCTCTCCCGACCACGCTTGCCCCCCCTGTTGCCACCCCCCTCGCTTCTTCTCCTTGTAAACCCTAGCTCCAAACCCCACGCCCACACCTTCTTCCTCTCCACTGTAGCCTGCCTTCCTTCTATTGCTAAACCCGAGCCACTGTCGCCCCTCATCACCTCTCCTCCTCTCCCTCTCTCTTGTCCACGAATGCCCAAGCTACCCCCTGCCGTCGCAGCACTGCTGGCAAGCATGACACTGTCGGTTTTGGTCTCGATTTCGGTTGGGTCCGAAACCGAAATGTAGCAGTTTTGGTTTCGGCTGAAGCCGGTCGAAACATGTTAAAAACATTGAAAAAAATTAAGAAAAATTCAGAAAAAATAGGAAAATTATAAAAAATTAAAAAAATCATTGGACATGCTTTTGAGTGTGAATAAATTGGATTAAGCGTTAAAACAACACACTGGACATGTTAAATTAATATTCTCGAGTACATATTAAGCATGAAGTAGGTTCAAGTAGTACAATAAATATTACAAACATAGTAAATGTTATAGAAATTAAATGATCCCTACCCAAATAATGATGCACTAATATGGATAATAGCTAGAAGAACTTTCGCCCTCATCGTCTGCTTCTGTTGTTGATACCTATAAAAAGGCTGCATATATTTTGCATATTCACTGTAACCAAAGAATAATGCAGCCAAGTCGCGCATCCCTCTTTGGATCTCTCTTGGAGTATAAGGTTGTTGGCTTGATTGAAATCCAAAATCAACATAAGAAGCAGAACTTTGAGGATTAGAAGAGGATGCTGACTCATAATTACTACTGGCTGGAACTGGATGAAATTGGAATCCTGGTTGATGACCCCCCTCATACATGCCTGCTTTGTGTTGGCCGCCTCCATAACCTGTCGGATGCCCATATTGGCTTTGTGAATCATATCCTCCTTCACTATGATTGTATCCTTTGCCCGTGTCAGCGTGGAAGGAGGAAGTAGGTGCATACATGTCATCGCCAGTAGTAGCACCTGTAGTTGCATTGTGATCATCACTTGGTGCATCATTATCATCATCATCAGAATCATAAGAAACCAATCGCCTTCTAGCCTTTGGCTCTGTTTTTTTTCTTTTGATGCGACTTTATCCTTCATCTTTGAAAGCAATCCTTTTCCCCGTGACATGTCTCACATAAACTTGCTTCAACTGCTCAGTTGTCGGGTCATCTCGAGTAGCAGCACTAGTCATCTCATGCACTGATGTACTTTTTCTTAAGGATAGAGGTGGCTTGACCATTCTAGGAGTGACTGGCCTGCTATCTGATTGTGAGTATCTACCTAGCTCAATCTCAGGTTGCTGCTTAGTGTCGTCAACAAACAAAGCTGGGTCCTCTCTCTAGTGCGCATGAGTCACTCTTGGCCTCTTGGCCGATCCTCTGAATTCTGGATCCCTTGGCTCATCTTCATCCAATAGACTCTCTACCCATGTTCTGTCATCAAGATCAAAAACGGGCTCATCAACCTGCGCTCGTACCTCATTGCAAGATTGTAAGGGATCGTCATCATTAAATAATGCGTCCACCTCAATTTCAATTTCTGGAGTTGTATAGTCTGCGACGCGTTTGTCCCTCAGCTGTTGTCTTAGCTTCATTCTCTTTATTCTCAACCTCATGTTGTAGTGGGAGTAAACCAACTTTTCTAGCCATTCCGTCTTTAGTCGATTGCGAACCTTCGAGTGTATAAATTCTGTCTTTAGTCGATTGCGAACCTTTGAGTGTATAAGACTGAACGTGCTCTAATTCCTTTCACATTGACTTACTGATGTTGTTTGACTTAGCACCATAATTGCAATGTAAGCCAATGCATTACTGCCCAAATCCCTATTGTTCACCATTATCCACTAGTCAGCAGTTTCACCAACCATAAACAAATAAATGTAAGATAACTCTGCCGGGCGTCCCCCGGAAGCGACGCGTTACATCGGAACCCGGATGGAATGATAAGTGAGCAAGGGCTAGCTAGGGCGTTCCCCGTAAGCGACACGCCGCAACGGCGCCCGATTGCGGTGTCAAATAGGCAAGGGTTGGATGTTCACGGGTAAAGAAGCTAGTCCAAAAACATAGGATCCGTCTAGCTACTTGGAATATAGGAACTTTAACGGGTAAGGGTTTAGAATTGGTTAAGATAATGAAGGACATGAGGGTTAGCATAGCTTGCCTACAAGAAACTAGGTGGAAAGGACATAAAGCTAAAGATATTGATGGATATAAAATTTGGTATACGGGTAATAATAACTCTAGAAATGGTGTTGCTATAGTAATAGATAAAAACTTAAAAGATAGAGTTGTTGAAGTTAATAGATTGGGGGATAGATTGATGTTAAGTAAACTTATCTTAGGTGAGGATATTTTGAATATAATTAGTGCATATGCATCTCAAGTAGGATTAGAAGAGAGCATTAAAAAGTAATTTTGGGAGGCTATTGATAGTTTGATCCAAAATATCTCTAGTGAAGAGAGAATCTTTATTGGAGGGGATCTTAATGGTCATGTGGGTAAAGATAATAGAGGTTATGAGAGGATTCATGGAGGGCTTGGTTTTGGCAATAGAAATGATATGGGTTATACTATTCTTGATTTTGCTATGGCCTATGATCTAGCAATTACTAATATCTTCTTTAAGAAGAGGGACGAATACTTAATAACTTACAAGAGTGGAACAAATATAAGTCAAATTGACTATTTTCTTATTAGGAAGGTCGATAGAGTTTTATGTAAAGATTGCAAAGTTATTCCTGGTGAGAGTCTAGCCCCTCAACATAGGTCGTTAGTAATTGATGTCTTTATCCCTAAATTCAAAAGAAAGATCATTATAAATAATTGTTCTAAGATTAAATGGTGGAATTTAAAAGGTAAAAGTTTAGAAACATTTAAAAATCATATATTAAAAGAAAATATTTAGAATTTAGAACAAGAAACTAATGTAATGTGGAATAATATTACAAATTGTATAACGAGTGTAGCAAAACAACTCTTAGGCGAATCTAAAGGTAAAAAGAATTTAGAAAAAGAGACTTGGTGGTGGAGTGAGGAAATCCAAAATACCATTAGAGTAAAAAAGGAGTGCTTTAAAGTTTGGCAAACTAACAAAAATAATCAAACCTAGAAGCTTATAAAATTGCTAAAAAGAGGGCTAAGAAAATAGTTAGCGAAGCTAAATCAAAGGCATTTGAAGATTTATATAATAAATTAGAAACCCAAGAGGGTGAAAAGGACATATTTAAACTTGCTAAATTAAGAGAAAGGAAAATTAGAGATTTAGACCATGTTCGTTGCATTAAAGGTGAAGATCAAAGGGTTTTAACTAAGAATCTGGAGATTAAAGAGAGGTGGCATAGTTATTTTCAGAAGTTACTTAATGGAGATTGCGTCAAGGATTTTTCTTCAGAAGGTACCCAAGAGTTCACAATATTTGATAAATATCAATATTTCAGGCGTATTAAGATGTCAGAAGTGGAGGATGCTTTAAGGAAAATGAAAGTGGGCAAGGTCTTAGGACCATATGGCATACCTAATGAAGTATGGAAAGACCTAGGAGACATCGGTATTCAGTGGCTAACTAAACTTAATAAAATTTTAAAGGAACGAAGAATGCCAGAAGTTTGGAGGAAAAGTGTCGTAGTTCCTTTCTATAAAAACAAAGGAGATATTCAAAGCTGTAATAATTATCGTGGAATTAAGCTTATGAGTCATACTATGAAACTTTGGGAAAGAGTAATCGAAAAATGCCTCCGATATATGACTACTGTATCGGAAAATCAGTTTGATTTTATGCCGAATAGATCTACTACAGAAGTTATTTTCTTACTACGGCAGCTAATGGAGAAGGATAGAGAGATGAGAAAAGATTTGTATATGGTTTTTCTTGATTTAGAGAAGGCGTATGATCGAGTACCGAGAGAATTGATTTGGTGGACATTACGAAAGAAAGGAATCTCTCAAGGATACGTTGATTTGATTAAGGATATGTATGACAGTGTTATTACTAGTGTTCGAACTATTGCCGGAGAGATTGGTGAATTTTCAGAATCTATAGGGTTGCATTAAGGTTCTGCACTAAGTCCGTATCTCTTTGCCTTAGTTATGGATGAAGTAACAAAACAATTGCATGAGGATATCCCTTGGTGTATGTTATTTGCAGATGATATTGTCTTAATTGATGAGAGTATTGATGTTTTAAATGCTAAGTTAGAGCGTTGGAGACTTGCCTTGGAGTCTAAAGGTTTTAAAATTAGTAGGAGTAAGTCAGAGTTTATGCATTGTAATTTTAGTAATGAGAGAGTGGTACAGGAAGATATGGTTCTAATTGATGGGCATAACATTCCGAAGAGTAGTAGCTTTCGATACTTAGGGTCTATCATACAAGAGAATGTGGAGATTTATGACGACGTTACACATAGGATTAAGGCAGGCTGGTTAAGATGGAGAAGCGTATTAGGAGTTCTCTGTGATCGTCGTATGCCTGTGAAACTCAAAGGGAGGTTTTATAGAACGGCTGTGAGACCTGCTTTGTTATATGGTACCGAGTGTTGGGTAGTACGAAAGGAACACATTCACAAAATGTGTGGAGCAGAGATGAGGATGTTGAGATGTATGTGTGGCAAGACTAAGAAAGACAAAATTCGGAATGAGCGCATCCGTAAGGACTCAGGGATAGCCCCAATTGATAGTAAAATGAGAGAAAATAGACTCAGGTGGTTTGGTCATGTGCTTCGTCGCCCCAACTCAGCGCCGGTTAGAAGATGTGACAGAATCTTAATGGATGCTAGTAAAAGAGCTCGGGGAAGGCCTAAAATGAGATGGTGCGATGTTATTAGGAAGGACATTAGTTTCTTGGGTTTAAATATGAATATAGCACTTGATAGAAATCTTTGGCGGAACATGATTCATGTAGCCGATCCCAAATAATTGGGATAAGGCTATGATGATGATGACGATGAAACAAATAAATGTAAGATGTAAATGAAGATCAATTCTTCATGATGTGTAAATATATGTTGACTCAATTTAAGCACAAATATTTAGTATATCTGGGCTCACTCTTCCCACAACGTATTGCAATTGTGAGTCAGAATATGTCCTAGTCCTCCATCTATAAGAATAAAGTAACAATTAACATAAGTAATTAAGTAAATTCTTTTCTTTTTGTTGATAAAAATAATAAAGGCCAACTTATAGCTCGGCCTGAAGCCTCTTTTTTGATGTCCTCGATAAACGACCAATGATTGTTAAGGTGCCTTGAAGCACCTTGCAATCAACGTTTGCATTGGCATTGTACATAAATCGAGGGTTGAGGAAGTGACCTGCATTTGTGTATTAACTAAATGTAAGATGTAAATTAACCTAAAAAATAATGAACTTTATATCAGTACAATTAATCACTCACCAGTTTCATGCAATTCATGGTGTAATGTGTTGTCCCATATGTTGTCAACAATTTTCCATCACTTCTGATACTCTCTGGGAAGAGATTTCTGCAACTCTAACTTGGCACGGTTCATGGCCTTGTACAGATATCTCATATTACTACCATTCTTAGGACCTTCACGAGAGGTGTGACTATTTTCATGTAATGTGAGATCCTGTTCCAAAATTTGTTGTCTTTCATGATGTGGCACATATCTAAATAATCTATCTGAGCATCAACATTGGATTTGTCTTTATAACCCCGCATAGAATTATGGTATATGAAAGACTTGAGCTCATTCTTATACCTATGCAAGGACTCCAAAGGAATGAAATCCGTAGCAAATCTTGTTGGCCCTCCACGGATAATATCTCGGCCCCCACTTGCAAGCTCTTTGAACATGTTCAAGAACTTAAGATGGCCATTGTGAGACATAGAATATTTTCACGTAGGAAAACTAAATGTTTTTTTTTGAAAAGAGACATTCCTCTGCATAGAGCGGGTTATTCCGTGGGTGCGCATAATATCAGACGATTTGGATTCGAGTGTTGGACCTCTCCCCACTGACCGTAGTCAGTGTTGATTTACATCAGCCTAACGTCCGAACACCTTTGTTTAACTGTCAAAGAAATCCCAAAGTCTTCTACTTAGGTTCTGATATGGAGGGCATGCTCACTCGAGAGACTCTCCATGACCACTCATTTACCACAAACATGTAAATAGAGTTAGGGCTAGGTTTGAACAAAACCCTAAGATTTAGGAATAGGAACGCAAATATGCGGAAGCCATAGGCATTTTTGAAGTGGAGAGAAGTTTTCTGGACCCCGAGAGTATTTCGGTAATTTTACCACCCCAGGGGTATTGCTGAAATTTCTGGACTAGAACGGAAGTAGGATCGGATCCCTGACTCCCCAAGGCACTGAGGCTCTTTCCGGAGGATTTTAGGGGTTGCTAGGCCATTTCTGGGTCACAGGGGTATTTTGATAATTTTATCATACCCTATATAGACCTAGGTTTGGGGTGACGTCTGAGTGGCGGACTGCGCTGACAACATTTTCGGACCAAAGGAATGACAAGGAGCTTCGTAGAAGACACAAAATGTCAATTTGGTCGAAGGAGGGGTACATATGCAATTTTGACAATTCGACGGGGTTTTCTTGTAATTTTCCCCCGAGGACATACATAAGATATGTCGAGTGCTTTTATAGTCCAAATGAGTACAAGGATTGTCGGCGAGTTGTCAACTGTACAAAAATCCGCATTAAAGCGGGAGGTAGGGACGTAGTCCCAATTATAAAAGTTGCAGGGTATAACTACAAATTACAGAACTTTGGTCTTTTTACGGTCCCGGGGAGGACCCTTTTGTAATTCCGCCAATATAAGGACAGAAATACATGATTTAGTCATCCCGGGACGTAAAGACTTACAAACATGGTTCGCTAAGGGGAATTACAACCATGGCCCACTGAGGGGCATAAATGTAAATATACCCCGTAGGGGCATAAATACAAGACCCGAGGACTTACCCCACACAGGTCGAAACAAACGAACAAAACTCCAAACGCTGGATGCTCCGAGTGCGAGAAGTGTTCCGTACGTATGTCGATCTCCTCTCTCCTTGTTGTAGCTCTCTCCACTTGGACCCTTGGGGGTCTATTTATAGAAGGCGGGAGGGCCCAGAGAGGTCAAATGAGTTAATTTGTCTCGATTCTGTCAAGGTGGGGTGGCAAAAAGTCATTTTGACCCCTCTGGCTACCAAAAAGGGCTGAATGACCCCGTTGAGGGGGTTAAAAAATTTTTTTTTTAATTTATTTTTTTTCTTGGAAGCCCGGACCCCGGAGGGCGGGGCGGACCCCGGTGGGGTCGCGCGACCCCGCTGGGGGGTCAGCGGGGTCGCGCGCGACCCCGTTGGGCCCCCAGCGGAGTCACGGGTGCCTCGGGGCGCGCGCACGACCCCACTGGGTTCCCTGGGAGGCCGCGCGGCCCTCTTTCCTCCGTGGTTCGAACCCCGAGGGGTCATGTGACATGCCGGGACGCCTTTTGACTCCTCTAGACGCCGCTTCACCCTCTTTTTGTCGTTCTGGGTTGGAGAAGAGCCGGGGTGAAGCTATATATCTCGGGGAGATCGCTCCTTCGCCGCGTGGCAGCATCGCGTCCGTGGAAGGAGTATTGTTTGTTTGTCTGGCCGTTCGTCGCCGCATAGGGAGGAACCTTTGCGCCCGTCTATGCCGTGTGATACACTTGCTCGGCTACTCTGACCGGTATACGCATGAATCTTCCTCGCTAATCTTCTTGCTGTGACGTAGACCATAATATTGTCGGGTCGAGAGACCTTGAATTACGGAGATACTCGTAGTCCGACGGTGTCGACGATACGTCGTGCTTCTCGTCGAACGTTGCATAGCAACAATTCCTTGATTTGATTCAAGACAATTTTCGGGTGCAACAAATGCCCCCCACGGGACGTCCGTCACGGCCGGAGGCGGGGGCGGATGGCCCGTGCCCTTTGAAGGGATTGAACAATGTCGGCGTAGCCGTTGCAACTTGTTAGACTGCATTGAATAGTTGTATTGCTGTCTAAAAATACTTTAGCCTGACGCTTCTCCATTTTTTTTATTTCTCCTCTTTGTGCTTTCAGCCATGGCTCGCAGCAGCGGGAGTGGGAGTCGGTCGAGGAGGTCCCGTGCTAGGGGCGCTGACGACTGCGGGGTTGAGCGCACCGACCGGCGGATGCCGCCTTTCCCTCCACGTACCATTGATGATGGCAATGTCAACCAACTAGACCTTGGCTATTCGTGGGTCGTTGAGGGCCCAATAGAGAGTGCTGGAGCAGCTGAAGGTCTTGTGGACGTGTCTCGGATCGCGAGGCAGGGTGATCTTTACACATATGACCGCACCGGAGGCTACCCCCGTCACTATCCTCTGGACCGTCACCTCTACAGTTTTCTCCAGGGTTTTGCTCCCGTCGGCATGGAGGCCGACGATCCGTCACTTCCAGAGGAGAGACGTCGCCTTGAGCGAGCGATACTAGCGGGGAGGGATGGGCCGGATGGCATGCAGGGGTTGTGCTCCCTGACCTATCCGAGTTACCCAGAGGGCTTTACTCGGCAGCGGCAGTACCCAGATAGGCAGAGTCTGGGCTCTTTCCAGCGACATGAGAGTCTCACCGTCCGGGCTACACCGATATCTCCAGCAGCTTGGCACTTGCATGGGCAGCATAAAGCCGTGGACCAGGTTATAGATGGTCTCTTTCTGGCACCCACCGAAGTTAGCTTTGCACAGGAGGAGTACACTCACGACTGCATGTTGGAGAGGGTTTTGACTTTGAAGACTCCCAGCTGGTATGGGAAGTGGTCCGTCATTCCTTCTCACAGCTATCACCGGGGCGCGACAGAGTGGCTCTGGGACATTCTGCTGGTCTACCGGTCTTTGTTGGATAGGGTGGGGATCCGTCATGCAGTGACTGCCGCCATGTACTCCTATCCGTGTCACACTGGCCTACTACAGGCTCTGGTAGAGAGGTTTAACCGCCGGTGGAACACTTTGTCACAGCTGGCGGGGAGACTTCACTAGACCTCTGGGCTTTCCAGAGGATTTCTGGTCTTCCGATCTGCGGGAGGCCTTACGAGGAGCTATCGCCAGATGACTTGCACCTCAGCTCGACAGATGGGGCAGGACACTACACTCTGCCATACTGCTTCAGGTTTCTGATGAAAACCTGGAGGGACTTGGCCCGCGTAGGCACAGATCGGCCCCCACGCACACCGCGAGTGACACTGAATGCCTGGGTGAGCCACTTCTACAACGGCCCTTACTGTTTCCATGAGGAGTTTGCACAGTCCGACACCACCTGGGATGAGTACCGAGAGGTCAGAGTGGACGTTCCTCCACATCCCCGCCACCTGCCTGCGCCGACACAAGGATGGAATTCGCGGGGGCTGCATCCTATTACTTATCTGGCGACTTATCTGGCGTACTGGCTTTCCAACTTTGTAGTCCCTCATGGAGAGGAGGGGGTCTTGCGGGCGGAGGTGATCTATCCAACCTGCATGCTCGCCTGTGGACAGAGACTCGCCATCGCACCAGCAGCCTTGGCAAATATCTTTCATTCACTTGGGGCTTTGTCTTCCCACTCATCGCCACGGGAGAAAGGCATATTGCTACCCACTCATTATTTGAGTGGTTGGGCAGGGCTACTGTTTCCAGAGTTGTCCAGGAGGACTCCGGTTGAGAATCCAGCAGCACCGTTGATTTTCTGGTTTGCCGGGCAGCCATCCCAGGATCCAGTGGCACAGCTAGTAGGGGCCAGGCGGGCCTTATCTTTTGTTCCGGTGAAGAGGGGAGAGGGCATAGCCCTTGACTACTTCTCCTACCTTCACCGCCCTTTTGCCAGGCAGGAGGGAGACGCTGTCGTCAGCCGGGTTTTCACCCATGCTTTACCTTCCCCGCAGGGCTTAGCAGAGTGGGTCGTCAGCATCCGACCTGGTGTTCTTGTATATCGACGCTCCAGCACGGCGATACTTGAGCCTTACTACCCACATCGGTTCGCCAGGAACTTTGGGTATGATCAAGCTATCCCCTCCAGTGGAGAGTTTTCTTTGCCCCTTCGGCTATACAGGCACATGGACATGCATTTAGTCGCGGCAGCTTGGCAGGACTTCCTTTGCCACGAGGCAGGGCCGGGGTACCCGGTCCTAGAGCAGGAGCGCAGAGGCTACTTTGATATTTATTATGCTCGCTGGTGGTTCAAAGCCAGCAACCTCTTCCGGGAGCGCCGAGATGCCATTCGTACCGCTGAGGAGCAGCGTTTGGGGCGGGAGGATCTGCCTCCTTTGTGTGTCGACCCAGCTTTCCTCAAGTCTCATTTTTCGGGGATTGCCCGAATTGTGAGTGACATTGAAGAGCGATGGCGAGCAAAAGGCTGGACACCCACTGTTGATAGGAGCCAGTATAATGGGGCTTTGAAGCCCTTGAAGAGCCGGACGGCATCGGCTCTCGGAGTCCTTTCTTCCTCCACCACAGGCGTAGCCTCAGGCCCCTCAAAGGCCTATTCTTGGTGAGAGGATTTGCAGGCATCTTGCGGGGTGAGGAGAAAGTTCCAGTTGTCCCAGCCGATACCTGACGGAGCACTTGGGGGCAGTACCTTTGCTGAATGGAGGGCCCATGTGATCAACGCAGTGGGCTGTGTAGGTCCCCTGGAGCCCTTTCTGGCCTCGAGTTGGCGACGACTCCACTTGCCATTTATGAGGTTGTAAAGGCAGTTGCACGCGCCCTCCGAGTGAAGCCCGTGCAGATAGTATTAAAGCCGGAGGAGCCCATAGCGGCTACAGGTAATTCCTGTCCTTCCTGACTTTAATATACACATGTATATTTATATTCTGGGACATGCATTTACATATTCCCGTGACACTTGCAGGTGGGGCTGTTATGGTAGCCGGTGCTGCACCACTGAGGGATCCTCCTGATGCTGAGATTGGGAGGGGTTCTGCTGCCACCAAGAGACCTCGGACCGAGGTTCCTGAGGAGGGGGATGTGAGGTCAGCATCTCGTCCTCGGCTTGAGGTTGAAACCCCTACAGTTGAGGCTGTGTCCAGTAAGTAGCTCCCCCAGATACTGGTCATTTCTGAGCATATATGTAGTGTTATAAACACATGCTTGCTTCATTAAATGCAGCTCCCCGGAAGCTAGGGCTGATATGAGCTTCTCTCCCCCTCCAGCGGGAGATGACATGTCACTGGATGAGTCCGTGCCGGACATTACTTTCAGCTTCAAAGAGCTGATGTCAGACGATTATATGCCGGTGACGGCCAACTCTCCCTCGCCTCTTACAACAGGGACCACAGGAGGTCAGGCTTCAGGTAGCGTGCTCAGCCTTGTTTTCTCCATTGATACATGAAGATTTGAACAATAACCCCTTAGTGTTTTGTCGGCTGTGCAGGGGTTGCTGAGGTTATTCCACCTGGTCCGTCAAGTAGGAGATAATGTGGGCTCTTCCTCCGGGGTCGGATCCGCTTCTGGGAGTCGATCCACTACTAAGGGTGGGAGTCCTGCGGCCACAGACTCTCTGCCTGACGGGAATTCGAGCCCTACTTCCAGCACTACGACCTCCAGTTCTTCATCCAGTGAGAGTGACTCTCGAGAAGAAGGAGAATTAAAAGATGCCGGAGGTAATTGCAGCGGCATACATTCTAAGAGTCATTCTTATAAAGATTTGCTTGACTCATATAATTGTTTGTCTCACAGGAGTGGACTTAGCCAGATCCATGGAGGAGTTCTCACAACTTCTGGAATCTGGATCATTCGTGGACCTTCTGACAGGCGGCAGTGCCTCGACGGGCACCGAGGCCATGGAGGTGGCAGGTGTTGACACCACAGCACCGGGAGATCCTACGCCAGTGGCGATGTTGATATCGGTGAGGACTGCATGGCTGAGGACGGCATAGCTGATCCTTCAGGTCAGAGGCGTTAGAGGCTAAAGATAGACCTCTTTGCCATTTTGCATCTGTTTTTACCCAGCTGATTAATGCACTTGCTACATGGACAGTGACAGGCCAGGTCGTTGAAGAAGGCTCATCTCACCCTGATGAGATAGCTCCAGCAGGGGAAGCTTCTCAGGATGCACCAGAGGGCCTGCAGACTCCAAGGGAGAGTGCCTCACCAGTAGACACCCATGCTGCAGGTACTGCTCGCTTCTGACAACGAACACAGCAAATGATATATGTATTTTGTTTGTGGCACTGACCCCTCTCATGTTTTTGCCATGTAGCTTCCTTTTCTGCAGAGCCGATAGCTGAGGCCTCCCCGCGAGAGGAGGTTCAGGAGGCAGGGCTGACTTCTGAGACAGAGCAATCTTGCTCCAAAGGGGCTCCTGATACAGAGTCTGCCCTTCCTAGCATAGCTGAAGAAGGGGCTGCCATTGAGACAGGTACACAGCTGTCCTCTGGACTTTGACATCTTGTGTGTGCCACTTTATAGATAAGCACTTACATGTTATCGCTTAATTGCAGAGGATGGGGACACAAACGTCCTGCCTGGTGAACCAGGCTCAGCTTCTGTTACTGATTCTTCCCCTGCTATTGAGGAGGGACAGAGTCTGCGGCAGCATCAGGTATATGACCATGTTGTGCCTTTTTATAGTCATTCGTGCATGTCCATTTGGCTGTGAACCAGCACTCATCCCACCTCCTTCTTTCTTTGCAGCTTTTGAGGAGGGAGCCCCAGGGGTACCAGTAGACTTCCCAGCTCTTGGAGTTGAGTGGCCCGACGCCCCTGCACTTGGGACGGCGTTGCATGCTGCTATGGCTGACCAGCTCCTGCAGGGTCTTGATCAGTTGATCCAGGCTGATCCACTGCCCTCCGTGGAGGCTTTGAGGGCTGATCTGGAGGTGTTCACCAGGAGCTACCACGGACTGAGTCTTCCCCGGGATGCATGGGCCGCGAAGCTGGAAGACTTATGGAGCGAGTTCGCTCGCCTCCATCTTGCACAGGAGCAGAGACAGAGAGCCCAGTTACAGATCCAGGAGCAGGAGGCGCAGCTACGTGAGCTTCGAGCGGCCCTGGCAGAGACCGACCTCCACCTTGCGAGCTTCGAGGGGGATAGCCGGAGGACCTCTCTCCGAGTGGAGGAGCTACAGAGAGAGCTCCAGGAGGCTGCCGAGGAGCATCGTGTTGTCCAGGCAAGGTGGAGACCTGCCGTCGCCGATCTGATGAGCTTCGGGAGGAGATCTTCCAGAGGGAGACTCGCCTTACAGAGTTGCGGAGGGACGTGCACCGTGGTTGACGAGCTCTGGCACTTTCTTGTACATAGGGCTCTCACGTCCCGTTTTTGTTTGAGTTACCCCCGAGGGCTTGTCTCGGACTCCCTTGATGACATTAGTGAATGAAGGACAGAACTTAGCATAGCTGTTTTTGCTTCCGTCCTTTTACACGTATGTCTCTTTTTTTCCATATATATTTTTTTATCACTTTACCAGCCCTACCGCCCTTTCGGGTTTTCGCCAGGATTGGCCCCCTTTAGCTTTTTTCAGTGCGCCCTTTCGGGTTTTCACACTGAGAGGTACCCATTTTTGCCTAAGACGCCCTTTCGGGTTTTCACCTTAGCCGGGTTAAAGTCTTTTTGCCCTTGATTGCTTTTCTAACAGAAACAACCAAGTCCGCTGGGGCATCAATATTTTTTTAACCCCATTTTTTCTTTTCTTTTCTTTTTTTTTTAGTCCTATAATGCCAAAAGGCAAGGAGAAAGTGGCACTCCCGTAGGGACGTGTGTGCCGCAGAGGTGGGACAAAGTGGGTGGATTTGACAGCCCTAGTGGGTCGTAATTAGCCAAATCCAAAAGCCGAAAGTTGAACGGGTTGGCAACCCGAAAGGGGTGTGCATGTGCCAAGCCCGGTTAGGACAGCAAAGGAGGAGGTTTAACAGTCCGAAAGGGACATGCGGGTTAAACCTGGAGGCCGATAGGCGGGATGGGTTGGCAGCCCGAGAGAGCATACATAGGCCAGACCCGAAGCGATGAAAGGAGGGGATTTGACAGCCCGGGTGGGACGTGCGAGTCGAATCCGTGAGCCGATAGGCAAATAGGGTTGGCAGCCCGACGAGGGCATGCAGAGGCCACGCCCGTGGAAACAAGGAATAGACTTGGCGATCCTGGTGGGATATATGAGTCAAGTCTGAAGTCAAGAGGCGAGATGGGTTGACAGCCCGAAAGGGGCATGCAGAGACCAGACCCAGAAGAAGAAAAAGAGTAGATTTGACAGCCCTAGTGGGACGTGAGAGTCAAATCCGAAAGCCGATAGGTGAGATGGGTTGGCAGCCCGAGAGGGCATGCTGAGGCCAGACCCGGTGGGACATGTGCCAGAAGGCATGATGGGTTGGCAACCCGAGAGAGCATACCGAGGCCAATCCCAGAAAGTAAAGTGAGCCGAAAGGCAAGATGGGTTGGCAGCCCGAGAGGGCATACTGAGACCAATCCCACGAGAGTGAAGTGAGCCGAAAGGCATGATGGGTTGGCAGCCCGAGAGAGCATACTGAGGCCAATCCCTAGAAGGAACAAGGAGTCGAAAGGCATGATGGGTTGGCAGCCCGAGAGGGCATACTGAGACCAATCCCAGAAGGAAAAGTGAGCCAAAAGGCATGATGGGTTGGCAACCCGAGAGGACATACTGAGACCAATCCCAAGAAGGTTAGATGAGCCGAACGGCGTGATGGGTTGGCAGCCCGAGAGGGCATGCTGAGACCAACCCCAGAAGGAAAAGTGAGCCAAAAGGCATGATGGGTTGGCAGCCCGAGAGAGCATACTGAGGCCAATCCCAGTGGGACAAGAGAGTGTGCAAGTTTAACTGCTCAGAAGAGACACATGAGCTAAACCTCGAAGTCGATAGGCGGAATGGGTCGGCTGCCCGAAAGGAGCATGCATAGGTCGAGCCCGATAGGACAGAGTATGACAATGTCAGAACGTCAGTGGAGATTAGGTGTCACGGGATGACATGTAAGGCGTAGCCATGACATCAATATGATGTTTTGGTCGAGATGGGGTGGAGTCATTGACTTAGGGCCACCCTTAGAATAAGCAGAGGATTTTTTTTTCTCTCTTTTTTTTTTCACATTACCAACCTCACCGCCCTTTCGGGTTTTCGCCGAGGCTGGCCCCCTTTAGCTTTTTCGGTGCGTCCTTTCGGGTTTTCACACCGAGGGGTTGCCCATTTTTGCTCAAGGCGCCCTTTCGGGTTTTCACCTCGACCGGGTCTATGGCCTTTTTGCTCTCGGCCAACCATTGAAGGCTGACTGAGTCTGCCGGGGTATCAGTATTTTTAACCCCATTTTTTTTTTGAACCTTCACCGAGGAGAGGTACTGTCCTGTGAGGACTGCTGTAGAAACTCCTGCGGTGGCGCATGGTAGAGCTTCATATGCTTGCCGTTGAGAGGAGGGAAGGGATTGTCCCCCTTGTGGTCAAGGACCGTATAGGCCCCTCCTTCATAGACTTTCTGAATGACGTAAGGCCCACGCCAATTAGGCTGGAGTTTGCCGCTGGATCTTCCCACGAGGACCTCCTTCTCTTTAATCATGACGAGGTCGCCTTTCTTGAATGCCCGTTGCTTGACCAGCTTGTCATAGGCACGTGTCATGCGGGCTTGATGCACTTGTAAGTGCTTGTAGGCTTTGAGTCTTTGACCTTCAAGGTTGGACAATTCCTCGAGCCTTCTTTCAATTTCAGATTGGTCTTGGCCTGGCAATCCGGCGTGCACAGCAACGCTGTAAGACGCTAGCTCGATCTCCACAGGGATCACTGCTTCAGCTCCGTAGACCAGAGAGAAAGGGGAACAACCCGTAGGGGTTTTTTAAATGGTCCGGTAGGCCCATAGGGCTTCATGGACCTTCTCGCCCCAATCCCGCTTGCGGCCACCTACTATCTTGGACAGCAGCTTGCAGAGGGTTTTGTTGAAGCCTCGGCCAACCCATTGGCCTGGGATTGTAGACCGACGACGCTCTCCAGTCAATATGGAACTTGGCCGCCAGAGCATAAACAGTCTTGTTCTTGAACGGCGTGTCATTATCGGATATAATCCGACTGGGGGTGCCGAACCTGTATATGATATAGTGCCGCACAAAATGGGCAACTATCTCCCCTGTAACCTCCCGTAGCGGAACGGCTTCGGCCCATCTGGAGAAGTAATCGGTGGCAACAAGTATGAACTTGTGCCCATGGGACGATGGTGGGAATGGTCCCACAATATCCATGCCCCACTCTGCAAACGGCCAAGTAGGCGCTGTTGGATGGAGCGGGTTAGGTGGCCGCCGAGGGACTGGGCCAAATGCTTGGCATTGGTGACATGTACGAGCATATTGGTTACAATCTTCGTACATGGTGGGCCAATAGAACCCCTTGAGCTTGATGCTGTTCTTCATCTTGGCTCCCGCTTGATGCGCTCCGCACAATCCGGAGTGGCCTTCGCGCATGACAGCCTTTGCTTCCTTGGATGAAAGGCAGCGTAGGAGGACCGATCGGTCCTTTTCATGGACGATCCTGAAGAGCAGACCCTCAATCAGCTGGTAGGATGTCACCCTGCGTAGCAGTTGCACCCTCTGAGCCCGATCAGGAGGAAGCCAGCCGTTCTTTATTTTTATGATCGGCTCACGCCAATCTTCTTCTTCGGGAGCATTACCCTCTTGAATGTTGTCGACCTCGCAGACAGTGAGGCCGGATTCTTCGTCGAGCACATTTGGCATGAGCTTTCGGTGTCTGACAGTGATATTTAACTCTCCTTCAGGCAGGAGTTTTAAGGCTGCTGCCAATTTTGCAAGAGCATCAGCCTGGGAGTTGTTGCCTCTGGGGACAAGGCCTATTTCAAATAGGTAGAATTTTTCCTTGAGCCTCATGACGGCTGCATGGTAGGGGATGAGCTCTTTCTTCCGGACGTCGTAGACACCCAGAACCTGTCGAATGACGAGCTGAGAATCCCCGTAGACTTTGATGCACTTGATGTCCATCTCCAGTGCCAGTTGAAGCCCAATAATCAATGCCTCGTACTCTACCTCATTATTAGTCAGTGACTTCATGAGGGCGTAAGAGTTGTGGAGGATGCCGCCTTGTGGAGATACAAAGACTACCCCGCGCCTGAGACATAGTCTGTGAGGCAGCCGGCCCTTTTGATTGTCCGAGAGGCACCATCAAAATATAACTCCCAATGTGGGAGGTCAAGGGTGAGGACACCCGGCTTCATCTGTGGTGGGACCTTTTCTGAATGCTCCCCGATTTGTTGAGAAGGTACCAACACCTCTTCATCGGGCAGCTCAAAGTTGAGTGGTGAATCTTCTGGCACAGGGTGCGCTGCTAAGAACTCCGCCATTCCTTGTCCCTTGATCGCCTTGCGTGGGACGAAGGTAATGTCGAACTCCATGAGGATAAGCGCCCATTTACCGAGCCTGTCGGAAAGGACGGGCTGACCGAGCAGAAACTTGAGTGGATCACACCTGGAGATGAGCTCCACCCGGTGAGCTAGAAGGTAGTGTCTCAACTTCTTGACAGCAAACACCAAGGCTAGGCACACCTTTTCCATGGGCGCGTACCGGTGCTCAGGCCCGATCAGCTTCCGGCTGAGATAGTACAACGGCTGCTCTTTGCCCTCTTCATTGATCTGGGCTAGCAGAGTCCCCAAAAAGGCCTCCATGGCAGCAATGTATAAAATAAGGGGCTTCCCTCTGACAGGTGCCCCTAAGACTGGAGGAGTCAGCATATACTCCTTGATTTGCTCGAAGGCCTTCTGACAGTCTTCGTCCCATATGAAGGGTGCTCCTTTCTTCATCAATTTGCCGAAAGGTAAGCATCTTCCTGAGAGGTTGGAAATAAACCGCCTAATATAGGCGAGTCTTCCTTGAAGAGATCTGAGCTCTGTCAAGTTCTTAGGCGGAGACAGTTTTCTTATGGCTTTGATTTTGTCAGGATCGATTTCTATGCCTCGATACTTGACGATGAAGCCAAGGAATTTGCCGCTGGAGACGCCGAAGGCGCACTTCATCGGATTCATCTTGAGCTGGTACTGTCGAAGCCTTTCGAAGACTCGACGCAGATCAGCTAAGTGATCCTCCCGCTTCTTTGTCTTGACGACCAGATCATTGACATAGCATTCGACAAGGTCATGTAGCATCTCATCGAAGATCTTGGTCATTGCCCTTTGGTAGGTTGCGCCAGCATTCTTCAGACCAAACGGCATCCTTTTGTAGTTGAAGATCTCCTTAGGAGATCGGAAAGTCGTATGGTCTTTGTCCTTGATGGCCATGCGGATTTGATTGTAGCCCGACGATCCGTCCATGAAAGACAAGGCTTCGTGACCAGTAGTCATATCAACCATTGTCTCAGTGATTGGGACATGGAAGTCATCCTTCGGGCATGCTTTGTTTAAATCCCTGAAGTCGATGCAGACTCGGACTTGGCCATTTTTCTTCTTGACAGAGACTATATTGGCGAGCCACACAGGGTACATGCATGGCTCTATAAAGTCCACGTTGAGCATTTTATCAACCTCAGTGTTGACCTTCTCCTCCAGCTCGTGGCGCATACGCCTCTGAGCTTGCTTGACTGGCTTGACTGTCGAAAGTATTGCCAGCTCGTGCTCAGCTACAGAAGGGTCGAGCCCGGGCATTTCTTTGTAAGTCCAGGCGAAGCAATCCCTGAACTCTTCTAAAAGCTGTCGATACGACTGCCTTTCTTTCTCCCTGAGGAGAGCACTTATGAAGGTGGGACGGTGGTCATTTTGCTTCCGAGATTAATCTCGATCAACTCGTCCACAGTTGCTTGGCCACCGTCTTCAAGCTCCGGTGGAGCTGGTTGGAGGTCGACGAAGTCTCCCTCGTCATCAGTGTCGGCTTCCTAGTCTTCAAATTCTTCGAAGCACCCTTGCTCGTGGCTTGAAGTCGAAGGACTGGCCTCATCTTGCCGACGATTAGCAGGCTGGGCTGCTCTTCCCTCTGAAGGGTGATCATTGTCGACTCCTGATGAAGGTGAAGGTGTCATAGACACATCACCAGACTCCCTTACAGAGTCATCAATCTTGGGCTCAACTTCAGCTTGCCCATTAGGGAGAGGCAGTAGCCCTATGGCATTGACTGCAAAATGGACCTCGAAGTCCGTCTCCTGGTCATAGCCGAGTCCTCGCGTATCTTTACGGGAGAAGGGAGGCTGCCCGCGGACTTGCGGAGGATTCCATAGCTGGTGGAAATATGCCGCTCGCGCGGGGTCCAGAGTTTGTGGGATGTGCTGCTTTTTACACATCTCCTTGATGTATTTTGGCATATCGTCTATCTCCTGGACTGGCTCTGGCGCCACATCGGCGGGAGTATCCCAGCTGAAGTCATCTTCAGGAGGGCACGGTGGGACTAGGTCACCTTTATAAAAGATGATCGGTTTGTTCCCCTTGCCCTTGTTGCGTCTCCTTCTCCGTTGATAGGAGACTGTGAAGGTTTTCAATTGTTCCACCTCATACTCTTCTCGTTGGGACGAGAGCTGGAGGCACTTAGGCGGTAAGGAGATACTCCCGTCAATGACTCGGCTGATAAGGTTGGCTTCAAAGTCAACATTCCACCTTTCTGGTTGAGTTGGCTTGGAGGCGGCACTGAGGCTCAGCTTATGCAGCTTTACCATGTCTTGGTTCACAGTGAAGAGCTGCCCTTCCTCAACTTCAGGGTCCACCTTTTGCTTCCCTTTGTCCTTTATAGGCTCGGGGATTGCTAAAGTGGGCTTCCCAAAATATAGTGAAGCATCGGCCAGATGGCACTCATTAGGGTGGAACGGGGCTTGATCTGCGAAGACCGTATGTTGCTCCCCTTCCTTGGCATATTTAATGCACTGGTGCAGAGTTGAAGGAACGACCCAATTCTCGTGGAGCCAGGGCCTCCCAAGCAGCATCTTGTAAGATGTGTCGGAGTTGATGATATAAAATGTCGCTTGGGTGACAAAATCGCCCAAGGCTAGTTTGACCACAACCCGACCAAGCGCCTCCTAGGAACCCTGATTGAATCCCGAGATCTTGACATCGGTCACCTTTTGTAAATAAGGTGCCAAGTATAGAGATTTGAAAGTCTTCAAAGGCATGATGTTGACGGCTGCTCCGGCGTCAACCAGGATGCGATTCACGTCATTCCCATTGATCGTCCCCTTCATATATAAGGGGCGATTGTGACACGGAGAGGACAACAATATGTCTTTGTCCGTGAAGGAGATGTTGGCTGTGAGTGCCTCGTACGCCTGAGCCTGCAGTTCTGCAACATGGGCTTCATAGGCCTCCGGGTCTTGGAGTATCTTGACAAGAGCCTCTCTGAGATCTTTGCTCCAGGCGATGGCCTCCCAGATGGTGACATTTGTTGGGAACCGCTTCATATGATGAATGATTTTGCGGTCCGCCCGAGCACGGGTCTTGTCGAATGGCGGGATGATCTCCGCCAGGGTCTTTGGCGCCTGGCGAGGTTTCTCCCGCTTAGAAGGGCGCTCCTCCGTATTATGGCCTTCCGCATCTTCTTGGAATAGCGGAGCCAAAGACTCCTCCGGAGGTGGCGGAGGCTCTTCATGCTGGTCTCCATTAGAAGGACTTGCTGGGTTTGAGGTATCGACCCTGTTGGAGGGGCCGGCTTGCTCTGACGCCTCCTCGCGCACTGGCGATTTGGCGGACTCCTCTTCTTCATCAGAGGATGTGATTGTAAAAGGAACGCCACCCGACTTAGCCATTGAGACGGGGCCTGAACCTTCTGAGGGGCTGAGGATGAAAGGGATTCCCCGAACTCGAGTTTCCGGGACAGGACCCGGCTTGTCCCCTCTGAATATTATGACCCGATCGAGGGCCAGGGGACCTTCACGTCCACGTCCTCGGCCACGACCTCGGCCACATCCTTGGCTATTTCTTGTCGAGCGACGTTGATAAGTTGCCATAGGAGCCTTGCCTCCAGTGCCATCAGCTGCAGGACAGTAAATGTTGTCAGGCGGCGGAATCGCCACCATGTTGCAGGAGAGCTCTTGCAGCATTTCTTCAAGCATCTCAACAGTGAGCTCCTCATCTTTGTAGAACAAGGAGAGCTCTTCCGGGATTGGAAAGTCTTCACCTTCTTCAAGACGGTGGGCCATTTTCCAGAGCCATTGAAGGAGCCGGGCTTTTCGCCCAAGCTTGTCCCAGGGAATATATTCGTCTAGAGTAACGACCCTGGTGGGACGACGGGGAGTGTACTCCTCTAGCTCATCTATGAGCTTTTGAAGTCTTTGTAGAGGAGTTGGCTCTTTAGGGGCCTCCATAGCCGCTGCTTGCTCGGCTTGCTTCTTCAACCTCCTCTTCAAATTCTTCCTGCGATTCTTCTCTTGTTTCTTTTGGCGTGCCGCCTCTTGAGAAGATAGAGGAGTTTGCTTTGGAGGTGGGACTCGCTTGCCCCCAGAATTTTGCTTTTTGCTCCGGGCTGACTCCTTAGGGGCCTTACTGCCGCGGCTTTTTTTGGGGACAACTTTGGTCCAATCGGCCTCCTCCGGCTGAGCCTGGAAGGTGGCACTGAATGCTTGAGCAATTATCTCAGGAGACAACTCCTGAAACTCTGCCAGTCCACAATGGGGCCTCTGGGGGCTTTGTAGTTCCACCGACTTTGCTTGGGCTGGTGGCTTGGCTTGCTTGAGCTGCTGAGGCCTTTCTACAATCGGCGGCTGTGCCGGCTTGACAGAAGTCTTAACCGGGGTCTTCGCGGGCTCAAGAGGTTGAGTTCTCTCCACGACTAATGGCCTTGCTGACTTGGCAGGAGCTTTGGCTGAAGGCTCTGACACCTTGGCTTTGCCTTTGTTGTCTGGCCGAGAGTTCTCTCTTATGACGATGCCAGGCTGACTCAGCCTGGGGCGGACCTTGGAACTCTCTCCCGCGGCTTGGCTTCCTGGGTTCTGGACCTTAGGCCCTTTATAGGTGGCTGTGGCCTTGCCTTTAGTGAGTAATGGGAATTCATCATTTTCCGCAGGCTCGCTTGGTCGGGCTAATCGGGAGAAAGCTTCAGTTTCTCGCCGAGCCTGCTGGAGAGTCTCTCTGGCGGCCTCTGCAAGACACAACCTTGTCATGGAGTTCCCCTGAGTATCGACAACCCCTCTCTGGATGAGGGCTTCAATGAAGTCCTGAACCTCTGGGCATTGCCGAGTGGGGTGAGACACCCTTGCATGATACTTGCAATAGCGGGGGTGCCTCATGGCCGTCTCATTGTAATAAGACGGCGGGTCATGTGTCAGCACCCAGCCATCTTCCAGAAGTTTGTCAAAAATCTTCTCAGTGTCTTCCTTAGGAAAAGAACACTGATGAGATGGTCGCCCCCCTGGATACCATAGTGTGGACTTGGGCGATTGGGAACTGGCTCCCTGGGAACTGACTCCCTCCTCCTGCGGCTCGGGAAACTGGAAGGCTGCCGAGGCATGTATGACGATGACGGAGAAGTGAAGGCTCTCCCGTGCATGCGGCTGCGGTGGGTCGACTAGGAATTCGCCCATATTGACCTTCCCTCACCTGATTAGGTCCTCGGCGAGGTCCTTGAACGGCTCACAGTTGCGGATAATATGGCCAACAACTTCATGATATGGGCAATAGCTCTGATGAAAAGCAGCACCTGGTGTCTGCTCCAAGGGTGACGGGCTTATCAGCCCTGCTCGCTGCCATGCGAAGAAGATGCTTGAAGTCTTCTCGCAAGGGAAGGAGTATAACTTCTTTGGGAGCTCGACTTGAAGTGGAGCCTCCTCACCTTCCAGTGAGTCCTCCTCGTCTTCAGATGAATCTTAGGATTCTTCAGAGAGCCAGCCCCTAAGCAGAGCCCGACCCGCGGGTGATACACCCGCCTCCCTTATGTGGGCTGGAGCTAACCCCCTGGCAAATGGGCCAAAGGGGAAAGTGGACAGCTGCTGATCAATGCTTTCCAGGAACTGCAGCAGGCGTCTCTGTTCTAGTTGCAGCTGTCGGACTTCCCCTCGGATCTTCCGAATAGCCCTCCGCAGTGCTAAACATTCTGGAAATGGAGGAGGAGTGGCTCTAGGACCACCATTGGGCTGTCGACTTGAGGGCCCAGCTTCGGAGGCATTGGAGCTTGAGGCCATCGCCACCATATGGACCACATTAGCCGACCGGTTCGATCGGCTCCAGGCATGAGGCTGGGGTGGGTCGACTGCATGGCCCATCATATTTACCAAGCCCTTTTGAATGAGCTCTTCTGCTATATTCTTGAAGACATAGCAGTCCCCGATAGTATGACCCAACCTTCGGTGATACACACAATAGGTAGGATCATCCGTTTTATCAACCTCCGCGGGCTTCCGCGGATCCGGCAGGGTGATGAGCTGCTCTTTCATGCATAGATCAAAGAGCAATTTGGTATGCTCTTTCCTGAAGGAATACAGCGTCTTCATGTTCTCCGCCAACCGAGACGAGCCTGCCTTGTCATCAGACTTCTTGCCCTTTCCTTTGGACTTTCCTTCTCCTTTATCTCCATTCGTCGGGGAGAAGTCCATGGCATTCACCTTCTTACCGCTAGCCAGACGGTCTTTGGAGGATTTGCCTTTGGCAGAAGCTTGTGTAGGATGATCAGCGAAGAACATTTCAATCTCCGCGACCACCGTTTTCAACTGATCAAAGCTTCTGATATTGGAGCCCAGAAGCTTTTCACTGACTTCTGCCGAGAGACCCCCGCAGCAGATGGTGATCGCATCTTCAGGCGTCGGAGGGTTATCGCAGCGCATGCTGACGTCCCTCCATCGCTTGATGAAATCCAATGCTGTTTCACCCTTCTTCTGTCGAAGGGAACAAAGCTCTGCTAGGGAGACTTTGCGTTCGACCATTTGGAAGCGGTCGACAAACTTCTTCTGCATATCAGCCCAATCAGATACTGAGTAGGGCTTTAACCTTGAATACCACTAGAAGGCGGTGCCAGTCAAGGACGTGGCAAAATACCGCAGCAAATATGCCTCTTCCAAGTCTAATTCACCCATGGCCGTCATGTAATAGGCCAGTTGTTCATCCGGAGAGCCCTGCCCGTTGAACTTCTGGAGCTTTGGGGCTTTCGGGCAGTCAGGCGGAAGCTTCTTGAATTGATGGCGGAGGGGATAAGGCACACTGTACAAATCAACGGTAGCCACACCCTCACCATGTTGAGCAAACTTCGCCTCCACGATGCGCTCGATCATCTGCTTCTGCGCCATGAGGCTTTCTGCAGCAGGGGTCACAGATGACCGCGCATTGGCTTCATGTTGCGGCACTTCAAACTCCACCGTCACTGGTAATTTCGCAGCAGTGGCGGAAGCGTTGGCCGCGACTGGAGGAGGGGAAGGCTGATGTTCCACCCCAGTAGGTGCCGCCTGGGGTTGAGCAGGAACCTCTTTTTCACGCAATAACGCTTGTAAGAGATTCTTGAGTTCTTGATTCTCGTGTCGGAGCTCTTCCAACGCAGGGGTGTGTGTTTCTTCTCCCAACTCTTCCCCGTGCCGAGGATGACTGTCTCCGTCGACACTATGAACGTCTTCTTGGCGCTCTTCTTGCCGTACCGGCTCGGGCTAAGACGTACCAGCAGTCGGCACTTGTTGTGTTTGTGCCAGGCCCCGGGACCCGGACCTTGGCCTCCTTGAGTATTGGATGGGCTGGTCAAGCTCTCCCGAGGTGTTCTCGGGCTGTTTGTCGCCAGAGGTGGCGTAACAGGTGAACACTTTGACGGTGTCATCGGTCACCTGAACCACCCGCTTTTTCTTGGGCGGTTGTCGCTCCGGCTTGGGCGGCATCTCCAGTCTGTCAAAGACAGACACTCGGGATGTAAATGTTTGAGGAGAGCGATCCTCCTCCGTGTGCGTAGAACTAGCCCACCGGGAGGTCGGTCGCACCTGTTTGCCGGCTCCTCGGCGCTTTTGCCCTTGTAGGGGTTGAGATGTAAACCTCGCAGACGTCGAGGCCTCAGTGCTTGGCAGACTCCGCATCCGCTGAAGCTCCGACATGCGGAAGGGCTCCTCCGCCCTCGCGCGCCTTATAATCCGGGCCTCCTCCTTGGTGACCCAGATCTTCTTCAGATGGAGCTGACGCTCCTCCACTTTGTTGCCCCCTGTCCTTGACCGGGCAGCTCGTGGCTTGGGCCGTTGCAGAGGGCCCTGGGTTGCCGCCGGTACGGCATGCTTCTTCTTCTTCACTCCGTCCTCCCGAACTTGCCGGAGGAGCTCGAAGCGGTTGGAGGTAGGAATGGTCAGGACATGACGATCCCGTGGCACGATCGGCTCGCCTCCATCGAGCCGGATGCGGATGTCTCTGACAATTACAGTCTTGCCGGAGCGAGAGATAGCCGCTTCGGGCTTTGCACCCTTGCGGTTACGGCGCTGCCCCCGTTGAGCAGGGGCGGTACCTCTGAGGGTAGCTGCGTTGGAGTTGGGGCCGTTACGGCGACGGCGTTACCCCCGTTGAGCAGGGCAACACCGACAGTAATCTGGTTGACCGAGAAAACTCGGTCATTTGTTGAGACAGAGGGCCTGACACCCTTGGTCTGTGAAAAGTTGGCCGGACGAAGCCGGCCAGCTGCTGCAATAGAGGGTTTGGCACCCTCAGAAGCTGGCTTGTTGGCCGAGCAGACTCGACCAATTGTTGAAGCCGAGGGTCTGACACCCCCGACAGCTGTCTTCTCGACCGGGTGAACCCGATCAGCTGAAGCGGAAGGCCTGACGCCCTCAGTAGTCTTTTTGGCCGAATGAACCCGGCCAGTTGATGGAGCCGAGGGCCTGACACCCCCGACGGTTGTCGTATTAACCGAGGAAACTCGGCCAATAATTGAGGTTGAGGGCCTGGCACCCCCGACAGTGGTCTTGTTGACCGGGCTAACCCAGCCAGTGGTTAGGGCCGAGGGGCTAACACCCTCGACAGTTGTCTTCTTGACCGGGCGGACCCGGCCATTTGCTGCAGTAGAGGGCCTGACACCCTCAGGGACTGTTTCCTTGACCGGGCGGACCCGGCCAGTTGATAGGGCCGAGGGCCTGACGCCCCCGACAGTTGTTGCAGGCATGGCTGAACTGGCTTCAGGCACCGGTACCACGCCCAAGAAGAAGGGCGAGCCGACAACATGTGGGAAGTCGTCGAAGACCAGTGGGGTTGCCAGGAATCCGAGCCTGGCGTGATTGGCGACGATCTCGGGGCCGTAGGTAACGGAAGCCATCACTGTTGCTGGTGTTGGTGGTGGTGGTGGTGCATAGCACGAAAGGAGTGGCGTGCAGATGCACAAAGAACTCTCAAATGAACAGAGAGATGTGCCCTCCTCTTCCCGTCCTGTAAAAGGAAGAGGAGGGAAATCAGAACCTTGTAAAAGGTTTAGAGACTTTCTTTGACAGAAAGAAGAAAGGCGGGAAAAGTCCCACCGGGCGTGTTAGTCTGTGAGACACGGAATATTTTCACGTAGGAAAACTAAATGTTCTTTTTGAAAAGAGACATTCCTCTGCATAGAGCGGGTTATTCCGTGGGTGCGCATAGTATCAGACGATTTAGATTCGAGTGCTGGACCTCTCCCCACTGACCGTAGTCAGTGTTGATTTACATCGGTCTAACGTCCGAACACCTTTGTTTAACTGTCAAAGAAATCCCAAAGTCTTCTACTTAGGTTCTGATATGGAGGTCATGCTCACTCGAGAGACTCTCCATGACCACTCATTTACCACCAACATGTTAATAGAGTTAGGGCTAGGCCTGAACAAAACCCTAAGATTTAGGAATAGGAATGCAAATATGCGGAAGCCATAGGCATTTTTGAAGTGGAGAGAAGTTTTCTGGACCCCAAGGGTATTTCGGTAATTTTACCACCCCAGGGGTATTGCTGAAATTTCTGGACTAGAACGGAAGTAGGATCGGATCCCTAACTCCCCAAGGCGCTGAGGCTCTTTCTGGAGGATTTTAGGGGTTGCTAGGCCATTTATGGGTCACAGGGGTATTTTGGTAATTTTACCATACCCTACATAGACCTAGATTTGGGGTGACGTCTGAGTGGCGGACTGCGTTGACAACATTTCCGGACCAAAAGAATGACAAGGAGCTTCGTAGAAGACACAAAATGTCAATTTGGTCGAAGGAGGGGTACATATGCAATTTTGACAATTCGATGGGGTTTTCTTGTAATTTTCCCCGAGGACATACATAAGATATGTCGAGGGCTTTTATAGTCCAAATGAGTACAATGATTGTCGGCGAGTTGTCGACTGTACAAAAATCCGCATTAAAGCGGGAGGTAGGGACGTAGTCCCAATTACAAAAATTGCAGGGTATAACTACAAATTACAGGACTTTGGTCTTTTTACGGTCCCGGGGAGGACCCTTTTGTAATTCCGCCAATATAAGGACAGAAATACGTGATTTAGTCATCCCGGAACGTAAAGACTTACAAACATGGTCCGCTGAGGGGAATTACAACCATGGCCCATTGAGGGGCATAAATGTAAATATACCCCGTAGGGGCATAAATACAAGACCCGGGGACTTACCCCACACGAGCCGAAACAAACGAACAAAACTCCAAACGCCGGATGCTCCGAGTGCGAGAAGTGTTCCGTACGTACGTCGATCTCCTCTCTCCTTGTTGTAGCTCTCTCCACTTGGACCCTTGGGGGTCTATTTATAGAAGGCGGGAGGGCCCGTGGGGGTCAAATGAGTGAATTTGTCCCTATTCTGTCAAGGTGGGGTGGCAAAAAGTCATTTTGACCCCTCTGGCCACCAAAAAGGGCTGAATGACCCCGCTGAGGGGGTTAAAAAACTTTTTTTTAATTTATTTATTTTTTCTTGGAAGCCCGGACCCCGGAGGGAGGGGCGGACCCGGGCGGGGTCGCGTGCGCCCCCGGGAGGTCGCGCGACCCCGCCGGGGGGTCAGCGGGGTCGCGCGCGACCCCGCTGGGCCCCACAGCGGAGTCACGCGCGCCTCGGGGCGCGCGCATGACCTCGCTGGGTCCCAGCGGGGCCGCACGGCCCTCTTTCCTCCGTGGTTCGGACCCCGAGGGGTCATGTGACATGCTGTGACGCCTTTTGACTCCTCTAGACGCCGCTTCACCCTCTTTTTGTCGTTCTGGGTTGGAGAAAAGCCGGGGTGAAGCTATATATCTTTGGGAGATCGCTCCTTCGCCGCGTGGCAGCATCCCGTCCGTGGAAGGAGTATTGTTTGTTTGTCTGGCCGTTCGTCGCCGCATAGGGAGGAACCTTTGCGCCCGTCTGTGTCGTGTGATACACTTGCTCGGCTACTCTGACCGGTATACGCATGAATCTTCCTCGCTAATCTTCTTACTGTGACGTCGACCATAATATTGTCGGGTCGAGAGACCTTGAATTACGGAGATACTCCGTAGTCCGACGGTGTCGACGATACGTCGTGCTTCTCGTCGAACGTTGCATAACAACAATTCATTGATTTGATTCAAGATAATTTTCGGGTGCAACAGCCATAAATGTGCCGAGTGATTTTCTGTGCCATCTCAATTGTCTTCTTCACATTTTTTCTCTTCCCAATGTCTTCAAGTATCAAGTACAGATAATGTGCTGCACATGGGAGCCAATATAAATGCTTGCGCTTCTGCATCAACTTTCTCCCTGCGCAAGGATGGCAAACTCGGTTTCGGACTCGGTCGCGGGTCCGAAACCGATACAACTCGGTATCGGTTTCGGTTTCGGCTGAAACCCAGATAAAAGGTTAAAAAAATCAAATTAATTCTAAAAAATCTGAAAAAAAATCATAAAAAATATAAATAATCACTTAAAATCATAAAAAACATTACACATGTATTTGACTGTATAAGTTAGTACAATAATCTTGAAGTAGACAACTACGCATTGAACTTCAAACATTGAACATGTGAAAGTTAAACTAATATTCCATTGTACATTAATACAAGTAGTACAATAAACCAAATTAGACAAAATAAATGTTACAAAAATTCATTGTTTCTTACCTAATATGGATAATAATTACTGGAAGAACTTTCTCCCTCATCGTCTGGCCCTTGATGTTGATACCCATAACCAGGTTGCATGTATGGTCTATATTCACTATAACCAAACAATGAGGTAGCCAAGTCCTACATCCCTCTTGGAGTGTTTGGTTGGGTTGATTGGAATCCAGTATCAGCATAGGAATCTTGAGGAAGAGAAGGGAACTGGTCGGATATGGATGGAACTGGAATGATGGTTCATAATTCCACGACCCATAAATAGCTGCTTCCTGTTGGCCACCTTCGTAACCTGGTGAATCATATCCTCGCTGACCTTGACTGTATCCAGTAGTATCACCTGCATCAAAATGAACCAAGTCAAAAGGAGCAGTGCTCTGCTTTATTGAAACTGAAAATTGTGTTCTACAATGTTTTGCCGATTGGTAGACAAGACATTGAAGAAACTCTGTGGCTACTGAGGGGAAGGAAGGAAACAAGATTTTCAAAGATCTAAAAGGGAAATGCCCTAGAAGACAATGCAGAGATGGATCTCCTTTGTTCGACCGGGGACATTGCTGGTCATGCTGGATTGAAGAGCAGTACTTCCCCTGGGTGCAAGATGATAAAGACCCTTGTCCTCAAGACCTCTCCCAATCATGCACCTGGTCTCCAAATCCTGAAAAATTCAATGATCAGGAAATGCGGTTATTGAGCAGTGTGGGGACTTAGTTAGATTGCTAACAGACAAAAGATTGATTGGCAATGAAGGGGACATGTAAGGTAGAGGCCAGGGAGAGATCATCATCTAGCTTGATGTACCCTTGCCCGCAATTGTAACACAAGTACCATCAGCTACCATCACCTTGTCTTGACCAGAAGAAAGAGAATAGGAAGACAAGAAACTTGGGTTTCTGGTCATATGATCAGTAGCTCCAGAATTGATAATCCAAGAGGCACTACTTTTTTGGGACACAACACTAAATGCTGTCCCACCAGGATCGGACTTACCTAAGGAGGTGCAGTTAAAGAGCACTGGTGTCAAGCCGTGAGAGAATCTTCTGTAAGCTAGCAATACCTAAGGAGGATAAGCCTCGAAGTCCTGGCATTGAAGAATTTGAGGTTCCACCATCAGTAGAAGCAGCTTGGGAGACTGCGGCTGTCCCTTTTGTTTGCTGTTTCTCTTTCTTGGATATGAACTTTTGGGGCTTATTGTCTGGATAGAGCTCCCAACGGTCATCAACAAGGTGGTTGGATCGGCCACAGTGGGTACACTTCCTGACCTCTTTGATAGCCTCTTCATGGGGGCCAATGCTAGTCCATTTGCCTTTGATAGCATTGCTGGCTAAGGCAAAATGATCAGTATTATACTGAGCACCAGATGCCAGGACATCATGTAGCATAGCTTCTCTTCTGTTTTCTTCAATCAGTACCTTCTGATACACTTCATCCAAGATCGAAATGGGAATCTCATTCAAGATTTGGCCCCTTAATGGTTCGAACGGATTCAGACCTGGAAACTTCAAGACTCTTCCTTTCTGGATGAATCGCAAGTGCCTGTTATAATTATCAGGAGTATTTAATTCATCTGCATCAAAGTAGTATAGTTCTTCCTACAAGGTCTGTAAAGTGAAGTAATCAGCGACTGAAAGTTTTCCTTGCTTTGTTCCATAAATGGAGTTCTCTGGCAGATAGACGCAGACTGCATTATTCTTCTCAGAATCTCACTGTACATCTTCTCTAAGAAGATCCACTATCTCCTGTTGTTTCCTTGCGCATAATCAGCTTCCTTTGAGCATCTTCTACAGGGTTGACTATCCAAGTCATCATGATGCTATTGCCTTCAATCCAGTCCTCAGTCTGCACTATGGACATCTGGTGTCTCAATCTTCCTGTTGATATAACCACATTAACGCTTCTCTCCAATGTACATTTTGGCAGACGTTGACCAGTCAACATCGTTGTACTTCTTCAGTTTTACAGGAGTAATCTGTAGGGCATGGTGGTCATGAATGGACGCCGATGAACCCTTGAGCACAAATGCTCCCTGACCGCCCTGTGAGACAGCATCGGATGTGGAAGATGAAGTGTGCTCGGCCATGACAGCCTCCCCCTCCCTCGGTCACTGCTATGAACTTCCGAAGAAACCCTAGAGATAGGGAAGATAGAGCCACAGGACAGCCTCTAGCCTGTTGCAAACAGAGAAGAACAGGGAAAGGGGATACGGCTGCTCCCTTCAGAAGTGGCACCAGAATCAGCACCCGCAGGGACTTGGTAGTGCGGCTTCTCCAAGACCACCAGGAAAGACTGCCAGTGGCAGCAGCAACTCCAGTCTCAAGCGGAAGAGAGAGCAGGTCTGGTCGGCCGGAGCAGGGAGAAAGGAGGATCTGGCGGATGAAGGCGGCGATGTAGAAACCCTAGCGCACTTGGGTAGCCCCTCCTATAGCGTCCAGCGGTCCCACCTCAGATGTGTTCTCTATCCGGGAAACACATCTTGTCGTCTTCTTCTCTGGTTGACTCTGATACCATGTAAACTCCAGGATGCACAGAGAAGAGAGAAAAGAGAATGGGAACCCACCAATGGATGAAGCTGCGGGCAGGAGAATCTATCCTACCCCAGCCGCCAGCCTCTCCATTCCTTTATATATTACTGGGGAAATCTCCAAAATACTTACATGGCATAATGCCCATTTAAGCAACAGACCAGGGTGCACAGTACATGGAGAGGGGAAATTAAATAAGACAGAGGAAAATGGCCTAACTACCCTCAGTCTTCTCTGCAGTATGAATTTGTCGTTATCGCAAGCAGACTTCAAGTAATCTTGAAGGCTAGTGGGTGACCATCGTAAGTGGCCTGTCATCAATTCAGTTTATACCATGGAAGGCAGGATCAGATCAGCAAAATTGGCCGATCCAGTGGAAGACAGAGTGATCCTGAATATTCTTGATGAAAAAAAATCAGAAAGTTCAAAATGAGTAAAAATCAGAAAAAATGAGGGGAAAGTCAATAAAAATTGTATATATTTAAAAAGAAAAACAATAAAGTACCATGCACATACATCATAAACACTGGTATTCATAGAACAATAAGGGGTTATCTAAAATAACCTAGCTGTGAACATTATAACCTGCGGAGGGTGTGTGCCTACCTGATCGAGGGGATAAGGCAAGCGAGACAGGAGCAAGGGTTTGGTTGCCGCCGAACCTATGCAGAGGTCCTTCAAGGTTCTCTGGCTGGAGGTGTGGAACGAGGCACTGATAGAGGCTGCATCGAGGCGGACCCCCTTCCAATTGATTTTGTGAAGGTAAGGCTGCAATGGTTGGAGAGGTGTTAGTGGGTGGCTCTAGTGGAGGGAAGAGTGACGGAGGTAGGGATTTGGCAGATGTTGGAGGCAGGAGGTGCCAGGGCGGAAGGGTGGTCGATCTCTTCGGTGCTTCAAGGGGGCTTCCTGGCCGTCGGTCCCACGGTGGAGGCAATGAAGGCAACTCTGAAGGCGGGTTTTCTCTAGGCCGATGGAGCACTCCTTCAGGCGGCAAGGTGGACCATTCACAAAGGCGCCTATTCGGACCTTAGAGGATGCCGGTGCTTGATCCGTTTGGTCGGAGCCCCTTTGGTGCTCTGTGACGAAGCAGGAGTGGCTCTGATCGTTCGGAAGTTCGATGCTATGGAGCCAAGATCTGTCAGGGTGTGGCTGGAGGGGGATCTTTCAGTGGTGGAGGCAGTCGTTTGGGTTAGTGGGGAGGAGGCCATCCTGGTGATCGTTGTGTCGATGCCAGAGACTAATGCTTTCTAATCTGCGTCCACCGGCAGTCAAAGGGACGGTTCGGATGGTATATCAGGGGCGGCGGAGTCCGTTGGAGCAGGGCCTAGGGCAAACATGGGAAGGGTTGGAGGTTGGTCGATTTAAATTCGAATCGTACTGCATTGTGGGATGGCCGAGGGATTCACCGGTTAGCTGGCAAGGATGGCAGTGTCGGTTTCGA
Organism: Amorphophallus konjac; assembly: GCA_022559845.1. Taxonomy (NCBI): domain Eukaryota; kingdom Viridiplantae; phylum Streptophyta; class Magnoliopsida; order Alismatales; family Araceae; genus Amorphophallus; species Amorphophallus konjac. The sequence goes on from CM040118.1 coordinate 477,677,303, forward strand.
TTTTGGTCCGAAACCAAATAAATTATTATTTTTTTACCAAACTGCAGGGTTTTGATTTTGGCCGTGTAGTTTTGGATCATTTCGGTCTGAAATCGAAACGTTTCTACCGAAACGTTTTGGTTTCTGCCGAAACTGCCATCCATGTTAGCCGGATTGCGGTGGGCGGGCCACCTAGTTTAGTTGGCCTAGGCGTTTCATCAGCCCAGGCCCGATGCTGCCGTGATTATGACTCGAGGGCGGACCCGTTAACCCACGACTTACCCGTATCCGGGCAATGTAGCTTGACAGGCTCGATAGGACCCATTAATGGTCTCCCTTGCCGCCTAGTTTTTGGTTCGTTTCAAGGGGACACCCTCCTGGTGCCGGTGGTGTGAGGCGGCTCCCTCGCGGTGGCGGCATCTTTATCCGGCGACCCCCTGACAGCGACGACGACGACAGCTCTGGCGTGTTGCATCCTCCTTCTGTGGAGGAGCTCTGGGGATTTGCAAGACGAAGATTCTCCCCCGGGATTGGAGGTTTCCTTGAGGGCCCTCTCGGTCCCCCTTTCAGGCGTGTCTGCCGGCGGCAATTCAGGTGAGTCAGTAGGTGACTGCGAGGAGATTTCCGGCCACGTCTTGGTGGGCTTGCCCGTCCTGCCCCTCTCAGTGGTGGGTCCTATGTCCGGGTGCGGCAGTAGCATTGATGTGGAGACTGAGGGTCTCCTCCACAACAGTCCAACTGTGCAGAAGGTGGTGGTGGGCCGTCCGGATGGTTAGCGGGGCAGCTCCGTCTATCAGCCCGATGGGCCATCTCTGTAGGTAAGCGGCATCAACATTGTGGAGGGTTCCGAGGATGTCCCTGTCATCGCGCCATCAGAGCAGGGAGTGGAGAAGGCGGGTGTTGTAGTGGCTTCTCTGGGAGGATGCCTCGGAGGTCCAAGGAGACGCTTGCCTCCATCACCCTACTGGGGCATCTACAACTCTAGTGCCTCATGAGGGGGATTGTGTAGCCTGAACCAGTGCCCTCCAGATTGGCCAGTGATGTAGGTGGCCGGGGTGCCTAGGGAGTCTTGTTCGGTTTTGGGGGAGGAAGCCTTGATGGAGGGGTCAGATCCGGCGCAGAAGGAAGAAGCAAGACGGAGAAAGGATGATGTTAAGGAGATTATTTTTGAGGTTGAGAGGTTTATGGGAATGCAGGCGATAGATTTGGCTAACCTGCTTGGGGTCTCCTACGAAGGAGTTGTTAAGGATATCAAATCAGCGCTCAACAAAATTCAGAAAAGATGGCATGCGAAGCTAGCAAGGGAAGCCAAGGCAGAGAAAAACGCTTTAAGATGGGAGGTGCAGAGAGAAGGAGAGGGGCGGGCTGAGTAAGTGGGGCAGCTGAGGTCGGTTAGGGTCCGGTGGACTGACATTTAGTATATAACTTGTTCCACAGTCATTAGGTTCCTTTGAGGGGCGGTGTTGGGGAGGGTCCCTGTCACCTTTCCCATTGTAGGAAGAGGGTTCCTTGGCATGGGAACAAGACACTTTTGTCGGGCGACTATCACACTCGACAGCCCTTCGCTTTTTAGGCGAGGCCAGTGCCGGTGCCCTCCTAATGGGGTTACTTGGCGCCTCAAGAACATCAAATTTACCAGCTGCAAGGCAAAGGTATTAGTGGCTTTCCTTTGACCAGTGCTCCCAGCATCGGGAAAGTAAGGAGGTACTCCTTAATTTGCTCAAATGTCTTTTGGCATTCTTGATCCCATATGAATGGCGCGCCTTTTTTTATCAATTTCCCAAAAGGTGCACAACTTCCTGAGAGGTTGGATATGAAGCGCTTGATGTAGGCTAGTATCCCCTGGAGAGACCTCAATTCAGTTATATTTCTGGGAGGCAGCAACTCCCGAATTGCCTTGATTTTATGGGGGTATATTTCTATTTCTCGGTATCTGACGATGAAGTCGAGAAATTTGCCACTTGAAACGTCAAAAGTGCATCAAAAAAAAAGAGAAACACGAGGGTTTATTAAAATAGTCCCGCATCAAAAAAAAAGAGAGAAAAAAAGGAAGGAATGAAAAGAGTCCCTGTACAGATTTGGTCAGGGACGAGGTAGGTAGATATCAGTTTTTGGGTGGTATTGATGTTTTGTGGCCTCCAGGGTAGGGTAGTGTTGTCGTTGTAGTTGGGTTGGTTGTGTATGTATTTTCTTGTGGGGGGTGGTGTCTGCTGGAGAGGTGTTTTTGTTGCACCCGTAATTTATCATCCTAAATTCCGGGATATTGATTTCGCATGTGACAAGATTTCGGTACGGTGTATCACCATCCGATAGGATATTCTTACACGGGGATCTTTATTCGGCGCATCGTCGTCCCGTCGAATATTCCCAAGTTTAAGGCTTTATAGCCCACATGTTGTTACAATGTAAACCCCTCAGGGGGTGGCCACAAGCCAAGTTCAAGCTACAACGATTGTCGGGATCGTGTAGTTTCATTAAAATCCCTACGGGATTAAGTCTCCGTCCTTTGAATGTGTGACTACGGGCAAAGTAAACATCTACAAGAACGAAAGAGATGACGGAGAAGGTCTATGTACCAAGCACAAGGTCCCTCGCACGTGTATCACGAAGCACGGACAACAACTCGTCCTCCCGCAGCGGCCTACGGCACGAGGAAGACGACAAACGAACAAGGAGGCGCTCCTTCTCGCTATTCTCCACGAGGCACGGCGAGAACTCGAAGCTTCAAAGCCCCGGAGACCCCCTTTTTATTAAAATCCAGCAGGAGAAGACCCGTCCGGGGCCGGAGGGACCCGTCCGGGGCTGGAGGGACCCGTCCGGGGTCGCCCGGCGGCGGGCGAGCCCCGCGCGGGACCTCCCTGGGCGGGCGGACCCGCCCGGGGTCGCCCGAACTCGGGTGGGATTCGCTCGGGGTCCGCGACCCCGGGGAGGTCCGCAACCCCGGGGAGGTCCTCCCCGGGGCGCGCGGCCCCAAGTGGGACCCACCCGGGGTCCGCGACCCCTGGGAGGTTCCGGACCGGCCCGGGGACCTCCCACCACGGGGGAGGTCCCATTCTCCCGCGCACGGACTTAAAAAAATTTCGAAAATTGACCTCCCCGGGGTCATTTTCATCCCGTTGGACCCGTACGGGGTCGAACACTCCCGGGGAGGTTCCCACTTCTATAAATAGGCCCCCGGAGGTCCAAAAAAGGAGAGCTTGAATCTTGCATCAAGTACATACAAGCACAATTGGAGCATCCAGCACTTTAGAGTTGTTCGTTTGTTTCGACCCGCGTGGGGTTAAGTCCCCGGGTCTTGTATTTATGTCCCTACGGGATATATTTACATTTATGCCCCTCAGTGGGCCGTGGTTGTAATCATGTCCCTCGGCGGGCCATGTTTGTAAGTCTTTACGTCCCGGGACGATTAAATTATGTAGTTCTGTCCTCATAATGATGGAATTATAAAAATATCCTCCCCGAGGCCGTAAAAGACCAAAGTCCTGTAATTTACAATTATACCATGCAACTTTTGTAATTGGGGCTACGCCTCTATCTCCCGCTCTAATGCGGACTTTTGTACAGTCGACAATTCGCCGACAATCTTTGTACTCATCTGGATTACAAAAGCACTCAGCATGTGTTATGTATGTCCTCGGGAAAAAATTATAAGAAAACCCCGACTCTTATAAAATTGTGTATATGCCCCTTCTTTGACAAACTTGACGCACATGAGTCTTCTATGAAGCCAGTGTCACTCCTTCAACCCGGAGATGTTGTCAGCTCAGCCCGACACTCAGAGGTCATCCCAACCCTAGGTCTGCGTAGGGTACGGTAAAATTATCAAAATACCTCTGTGACCTAGAAATGGCCTAGCAACCCCTAAAACCCTTCAGAAAGAGCCTCAGCGCCTTGGGAAGTAAGGAACCCGGTCATACTTCCGTTCCAGTCCAGAAATTTCAGAAATACCCCTGGCCTGAAAAATTACCAAAATATCCCTGGGTTGGTAAAATTACCAGAATACCCTCGGGGTCCAGAAAACTCTTCTTTACTTCAAAAATGCCTATGGCTTCCGCATATTTGCGTTTCTATTCCAATAGGGTTTTGCTCAGACCTAGCCTTAATTCAATTATTTATGTTGGTCGGTGGTGAGTGAGTGGACATCATGAGCTCTTCAAGAGAGTTTGCCCTCAACATCAGAACTTTGTAAAAGACTTTGGGGATTTCTTTGACAGTCAAACAAAGGTGTTCGGACGTTAGGCCGATGTAAATCAACACTGACTCCGGTCAGTGGGGAGAGGTCCAGCATCCGAATCCAAATCGTCTGATATTATGCGCACACACGGAATCACCCTCTCTACGCAGAGGAATGTCTCTTTTCAAAAAGAACATTTTTATGTGCCTATTTTTCCTACGTGAAAATATTCCGTGTCTCACAGTTTTGTTTCTTTCTTTGCTTGCTCCCGGGGCAGAGAGTTGTCTGCCGGCTCTTGTACTTGGGAGTTTTGTAGGAGCACTCCCACCTTACTTCTCTTTTCTTTTATATAATCAATGGTACAATCCACTTTCCCCCTAAAAAATAATGTGTAAAAATTTAAATCAGTCATATCGGTTATGAATTGGACCACGGATCAGCTGGTCCGACTGATATCTGTTCAATTCAGGCCAATTTCCATTATCTTCTTGTTTTGGTTTTCCCAAGGTTCCAAGGGAATCGGCTGAATTGGTCCGACCCAGCTGCTTCATCAGGCCCACATCGGCCAACTTTTTTTTTAAATAATTATTTTGGCTTTATCATGGCCCAGAACTGGATCGCCTAGTGTTGACCCCGATCCCAATCGGCTGATTCTGATCCAGATTGGCTGATTTTGCCTTCCAGGGTTTTTACTAGCCCTTTACTCAATGTCCAGTGTCTGAGTGGTTATCTGGTTGTGATACTCATCCAATGAGTGTACTCATGCTTTTAGGTTAGTTCTGGTTTAATGGCTCATACTGGTCAACCAACTAAAGCTTGGTGGTTGTCTACTGGGCTTGACACAGTCATTCTTCCATCCATTTTGTCTTACCTTCAATATAAAGGCTTATGATAACTTTGACTCCATGATATTGCCTGAGAACTCCGCAACTTTAGCTAGCAGGTCTTTTTCCTTGATTATTCATTCATTATGGTCCATGGCTAACCCTTGGCTAATGTCTCATTTCTAGATCCTATGGAATTCATAGGCATAGGAGTCATGTTACGGATTAGTAATAACAATGTAAGTTTCGTCGCCATCAAATTAACCCGGTGTTAAGATGATGGTCCTCCATGGTGTGTGCATGTGGATGTGTGAAATTTGTCTATATGCTTCTGTTGTAAGTAACTACATCTGCATAAATGTTCCTCCCCCAAAATTTGTTGATTTTTCTGGATTTGGCTTTTATTTTGTGCTCCATATAGCTATTGTATCTGATACATCGTACCTTTTTTGGATATTTAGCAATGAACTAGTTGCAGCAGCTTCGTTGGATGCTATCAAGAATCTTGCTCAGTCACCAAAGGGGATTGTAAGGACTTCAGTTTGATCATGTGTGCCATTAGTTGCTTGTTGACTATGTATTCTCCCATGGGTTACTTCTATTAAGAGTCTTTGTATCCATGTCTTCATGCAGAGCATCATTTTTCCCACCAATAGCAATGATGTGACAGCCCTAAAAAATGTAGCAGGCGGGTGCTCATCCTTGGTATAATATTGAGCTCTTTTGAACTTAAATTTTTACCCATTCTACATATAATGAGTTTAACTAGTGCCATGGTAATGTTTTTCTTACCGAAGTAACTCAGTGTTATGTCCTGCAATTGTGTACACTACTTTTCTCTATCCTTTAAAGCTTTTGATGGTGCATATTTTCTTGAAAGTAGGGTTCCTCACAAAATCAGTTGTTCAATCAGTTCAAATATAGGACATACTTCACTGATTGGGACATGAGAGGAATTCACTTAAACAATAATTAGTTGTCTATTTGATGATCCCCCTGTCCTGTGACATTCTCCAGCTTCATGGCTTTCAAAAAGTAGCAAGAACCAAGGAATACAGGATGGGAGCAGGCATCTGGATCAGGTATGCACAATCCTGACCAGGATTGGATTGCCTAATCCAATGGAACTGAGCTGATCTACTAGAAGAAGTGGAAAAGGTATTTACATAAATAAAAGGGGTTTTAGATAAATAAGAAGTTTATTTATAAACTAAAAAGTATTTCTACAAATATAAAATTATGTAAAGACATTTTTACAAAATTTATCACTCTTTTAATCAAACCCTAGTAAGCCAAGATCGGCCCATTCATAAAAGAATTGACTGATCCTCATGTAATCTGACCGAGTCGGTCCAATTTTGGTTGGTTTTCCCCATTTTTTATTTTTTTTCTAATTAGGGTCGACCTAGGGGCCGGAATCAGATCTGTCCCTGCTGATCGCAATTTGAATCAGTCAATTCATATCTGGATCGGCAGATTCTGCATTCTATGGTAAGAACTATCTTAGGTGAAAGTCTCTAAATCCCAATAAAGCTGGGAGTCCGACAGAGTCATAGAGGATATCTACCATAGCAATCAATGATCTACCTTGTGGGTTTTGTTGGGAGGTTAGAGGGTGCCAAATAATCTTGATGTGGTTAATTTTTTGTTTAGGGATCTGTGTGAACAACTTCATTACACTTGCGGATCCCTCTCTTTTTGAATTTCAATACAATTTCATGGTACCAACCACTTTCAAAAGAAAAGTATTCAACAGGCCTAGGCAAATGGCCCACTTTATGTTAACCTATTGTCTGCTGCTATGGCTCTGTTCTTCTGTTGAAGTCTCACATGCCTGATTTTTTTGACAAATTTAGTCCGTTTTGATCTATTCTGATTATATCTATCCAGTATTTCTTGGTCTTGCTATTTTTCTTCGCCTGTAGTAGTGTTCTAGTTCTCGAGGTACGTTTGGTCTGTCTAGTGTGCCAGTAGACTGCATTAATCTATGCTGAATCAGTTTGTTTCTCCTACAGGTGTTACTCCTAAAACTCATCTAATTTTCTCAAGCATACTAGAAAATACCTTTAATGTTTCTTAGTTTGGATTGGAGCATTACAATGATTTGAATTAAAGATTGTATGAAAAAATTACTAAACATTTGGAAGCTTTCAATGATTGTGGCTTGGAGCTTGGAAGTCCCATTTTAATATCCATGTTTGAGGGTGTTATACCCGTGGTAAGTCCGAGTTCTTTTCCATTCAGTTGCCAAAAATATATATCTTGCCTGTACCTCATCTGAAGTGATCCTTGGAAACTGCATAACAGCTAATCTGGTTTCGTGGACATGTAGAGTAGAGATACACCTTTTTGCAACAGGCGTGATGCTGTGATTCATGGCTGAAAGTTGCATGTTTGTGATGAGATTCAGATCTTATGAACACTTTTGCAAGATTGACCACTTAGGCACCTTAGACAGGCCTCAAGGCTCAAGCATGTTGGTCATTGCTTCAGCCTTCATTTGCAGTTTTCCATTGATCAGTCTGTTTCATCATGTTACTTGCTTAAATGGCCCTATAGCGTACATTACACTTTATTGACCTTTGTCTCTGGCCATCAGGTAGGGTTGTAAATGTTGATAGTGGCATTGGAGAAATTGGGATATAATATACATGCGTGCGTCAGAGCTCTTTGGATCAGCCTACGGATTCGCAATCTTGACCTCATTCCCACCAAACTCTATCGGTGTTAATTACATCTGCTTGACAGCTGAAAAGCCTTGATTAACTGTAGTTAATAATGCCCTTGTCTACACATTGCATAATTGCTCGTTGTTCGTCATTCACTTAATTGGGTCTAAAGGGGTGGTAAAAATTAGACTCCCAGTTCGACTAGGGACTGTTCTGACGTATCCAGAATGCCATTGCAAAGCAAAACAAACCATGAATTGTAGGCATAAGCTAGAACGTGAATAATAGAATTGTATTGATATGATTGTGTACATGAAATTACAATAATTGGATGACAATCCATTGTTTACACAGCCGTGGTCTGCTAATTAAGTCAATTGACCGACACTAGCCACGGTCCATCAATTGTGACAGTTGATTGGGCTGAATGGGCCACCGTCTTGCAATTGGGTTAGTTGGCCGAACTGTGTTGTCCACGATTTATCAACCGGATTAATTGATCTAGTCATACTGGCCATGGTCCCTCAATTGGACTTTGATTGATCGGATCATGTAGTTTACAGTCAATTATTTGTGTTAAGTGACTCAGCCACGTTGATCATGGTTCACCAGTTGTAACTTTTAACCTCCCCTATTCTTCTGTTTGAAGCATAGCAACTTGATCGATCGGATCATGTAGTCCACGATCAATTAATTGGATCAGTAGGCTTAGCCATATGTCGTGCGGTCTACAAGCTTGATCTATCCATTGAACTTGTAATAGAAATATAGTCTATTAACTAATTAAGTCCATAATCAATGGTTGGTTAATTAATTAAGACTATAAGACTGTGGAATATGTGGTTAGTTAATTAACTAAGACTATAAGGTAAGTAGTTAATTAGGACATGGAGGGCACAGTCTATTAAGACATGGTCTTTTAAAATAAAGTATATTCCATAATTCATTAACCAAGGCTAGTCTATTTAATTAAGATATGGTCTATTAGTTAATGAGAAGTATAATTTGCTGATTAACTGAAATTCTGAAATGCATTTATTTAATAATTAATCAGAATTATGGGACTTAATGTCCATGGGTCTGTGGACCACATGGCTTATATGGCCTACATGGTCCAACGGACCTACCAAAAAGACTTAGGCCTGTAGGCCTAAGGGAAGAGAGGGCAGGGCGTACCTTCACCCTTGGAGCCTCTTCCATACAAGGATGGCAGTTTCGGACCTTTCGGTTTCGGCCCGAAACCAAATAAAATACTATTTTTTTTTGCAGAGAGTTGGCGTCCGGTTTCGCTCTGTTGGTTTCGGATCGTCCTAGGCCGAAATCGATACGTCGGCTGAAACATATCGATTTCGGCCGAAACTGCATCTATGCTTCCATAGGATCTCCATGTGTGTCATCTTGTCAACTCGGGGTGGCTATTTATAGCCCCCCTAGATCCCACCTCCACTGGGTTGGTGGTTACACTCCCGAAGCAGGAAAAGTTTAAAACCCCACCAGATGGAGTTTGAAATATCGAACCTTCTCTCACAATAGAAAGGCCACCTGGTGGAGTTTGGCCTCTTCCATGGAATTTTGAAGAAAACCCCCTGCAAAATTAACTTCTATCAAGAAGGTGTGAGAGGGCAGGAAATGGAGATGACCGCGGCCTCTCTTGCTGGCCACCTGGTGGAGTTTAGGTTCCAACTCCACCAGGCAGGGTATTTTATATGAAACCATTTGGAAATTTTTCATGTTTTCTGGATGTTTACATTTTAGACCCTCAATGGATCATTTCAGTTGGAGAGAAGGGCAGAAGAGACCTCATCCGATGGAGTCTGGGTTAAAACTCTACCGGTTATGATTTTTATATAAAAATCCTTACCTATTTTTTTGCTCTAGATCAGCGGGAGAGAGGAGGAAGAGAGCTGGGGAGAGTGGATCCCCCCTGTTGGCCACCCAATGGAGTTTTAAGTGTAAACTCTACTGGTTAGTTTCCTTACATAAAAACTCCATGTTTAACTCACGGAAATAAATAAATAAGTAAATATTTCTCCTTCGAGGAAGAAGATGCACATTCGTGGTTATTGAGGTAGTGGGTGTATTATTATTTCCGCGAATTTAGGTTTATCAGACGATTAGGGTTCAGGTACTGGACAATTCCATATCGATCGCAGGGTACGAGTCCGAATAACCTTGATTAACTGTCAAAGAAAATCCACCATTTACATAAAGTTAGTTGTGATGCTGAAGGTATTGCCTTAAGCACTAAGTCGTGTGAGGCGGTGCCAAATATTGAGAACGTTTCAGGAAGGACTACGGGCTTAACCGACGTAGTTACGAGGATCGAGGTAGATCCCCAAATTCGTAATCTCAAGGCTCAAGGCCTCTATGTGTTGGCCATTCGACCTTTATGAGGTTAACTGAGTCTCGAAACTCCATATTTATCTCTGCATGATGCGAAGCATGGTATTTCACCACTCAAACATTCACAGGATTTTGTAGAGTCATGTTCACATGGCCACTAGTATATTTCATAAAATGTTATAAAGTGTACAAGATATCACATGTACATTTCGTGAGTACAGACTTGTCGACAAGTTTTTCCGATTACACATGATCTTTCGTTCATAGGCGATCGAGATTTTAGTCGTACATGACCCTTTGCTCACAGGCAATCAGGGCAATTTCAGACCTGTCATGGGTATCTCTGCAATTTTCCACTTTTGGTGGTATTTCTGCAATTTCCCCCGTCATTAGGGGTATTTATGCAATTGTCCCGTCATTGGGGGTACTAATGCAATGTGTCAAAACCAAGGAGATTTTGGTGACATCTGGACTGAACAGGGGTTTTTGTATAATTTTGGCAGTAGGCACAAGTCCCTCGTTGGGGAAGACCCGTTGACCAAAGACTCTCGGGGGATTGCTTCCCCTTCTTAAGCTCTCATTAGTTGGAGCCCTGCTTCGCGCGTCCATCAGTGCAACGCTGGGGAGTGGCATAACCCACCGTTCATAGACAATCAAGGCTTTAGTCATATAGGACCCTTTGCTCGGAGGCAATCAGTGTTTTAATTGTACATGATCCCTCGGCTCATAAGTAATTAGCACATCGCCGGACTCTGAAGATTTCTCCACATAGGAAGGTTTCCTCTAGATTACACAATTCACAAAAGGGTTATGATGCACATGGGGTTTGTAGCATACCCTCACAACACAACCACAGTCACCACACGAGCACAAAACCCAGGGAGATGGGCCTTCAAAAGAAACACAAGCACCAAACACTCTCTCTCTATCTGCGCTCTTCTCTTCCTGCTCTTCCCTCTGCTCCCCCTCAAATGGACCCCACTAGGGATATTTATAGAGTCTCGAAGGACTCTAGCGGTTACACCCTCCATCCGGGCCAAAACAGGAGATTTTGGGAGTGGATCCGGGGCTAAAATACTCCCGTAGGGAGTTGGAACCGGGGCAAACCCCCATGTTGGGGTGGACCCAGTCCAAATCCTTCAAATGGGGGTGGAACCGGGGCAAAACCCCATGTGGGGGGGGGGGTGGTGGACCCGGTCCAAATCCCCCATATGGGGGTGGAACCGGGGCAAAACCCCTATATAGGGGTGGACCCGGTCCAAACCCCCCATATGGGGAGGGAGCCGGTCCAAACCCCTCATATGGGGGTGGACCCATGCTGCCACTAGCCCTTTTACTCCAGATTGGGTTAATTTTCCCCTTGATTAAAGGGTTGCTATTGCTCCTGTCCACTTGTTTTAGCTGCTGGTGTTACTCCTGGGGACTGCTCAGTGCTGCCATTGAGCTGCTGTTGCAGCCCATGAGCTACTGCTGCTCGTGTTGCCACTGTTGCTGTTATGCTGCTGCTGCACCACTGCTAATTATGTTAGCTGCTGCTGCTATTTTATTTGATGTCCTGTTGCAGCAATTGCTGTAGTGCTGCCATTGTAGCTGCTATTCTTGTAGTTGCTGCTACCATTGGGCTGCAGCCCTTGTGCTGCTAATGCTGCAGCCCTTGAGTGCTGCTGCTGTTGCAGAGCTGCTGCCATTGGGATTATGTTGATGCTGCTGTTATGTTGCCACTACTGCAACTACTTTAACAATTAGACTGTTGCTCTACCCTTGCTAGCATGTTTTTACTGATCCTTAATTACCAAACCAATGCATTGCATGCTCACTAGGGTAAAATACTTATTTAAGGCATAATCAGCCATATTTGAACCTTAACCAGACTTCAAACCCTGTTTAGGGTGAACCCGGGGCAAAATACCCCCTTGTGGGGTTGGAACCGGGGCAAATCTCCCAAAGGGGGAGTGGACACGGGGCAAACCCCCAAGGAGGGGTGGACCCGGGGTAAACCCCCCAAAAGTGGGTGGATGCCGGCTTTACTACCCCTTATGTTTCAAATTGGGTTGATTTTTCCGTTGATGAAGGGGTTGTGATTGCTGCTGTCCATTTGTTTTAACTGCTGGTGTTGCTCCTGTGGACTGCCCAGTGCTGCTTCTCTGAGCTGCCATTAGCTGCTGCTACTGCCCTTGGGTGCTACTGTGGCCCTTAAGAAGCTGCTGCTGCCACTTGAGCAGATGCTGCAGCCCTTGAGCTGCTGCCATTAGGCTGCTAACACTGCAGCTAGTAGATGGAAATTCAGGCAGTTTTAAGTTAACATCTGGTACAACTTTAGCCAGGCATCCATCAATAAGTTTAGCACCAGTAGTTATTGGTGTTAAAGTCAGTGAACCCATCAACTGCTCACCATCACCTAAACCTGGGGAAGCTCCTCCAGTAGCCTGATCCATGGCTAAGAGATGGTCAAGAATCCTCTGCACACAATCAACATTGTATAGAGTTTCCATAGAGTAAGAGAAGGTTGGCATCAACAGGTCTTCCAAGGTAGCTTGGTCTAGCTGCATCCCAATTCTTCTCTCCAAGTTTGACATGCAAGTAGGACTAGCTTCCAAGATCATTGCAGCTCTAAGCAAACCAAATCATTTTCTGTTCTTCTTCGGAAAGGACTTTTTGCATATAAAGTTAGAGAACCAGCAATAAACTATTGTCTGATTCCACAAGATTCCATGACTGAGATCAACCTCTTCCTTAATGCTGCCTTTTCAGCAACACAAAAGGCCAATTTATCAACCCAATTTCTGAGCTCATGGCTGACAATTTCCTAACAAACTGGCACCAGGATCCTTTACAGCCACACAATGGAATTAGAACCAAGAAGTCTCAACAAAATAGTTGATGACAAGTTTGATGGCAGTCCAACATACAGGCCAACACATAGAATGGATGCAATAACCATCTGAGTCATGGTTGTTACCTTATTGGTTTCATATTGTGACATCAACATGAGTCTGGTAAACCATACCAGGACAACTCAGGCTGCTTCTTCTGGGGAAATGCCACTTTTGTTGCACACAGCTGCCAACTTAGTTGTTGCTGCTGATGCTATTTGTCTTGTATTGCTACTGCTGCCATTGAGCTGTTGCTGCCACCCTCGGGTGCTGCTGCTGCTTTAACAACTAGGCTGCTGCTGCAACCATTTTGTTAGCTGTGGTTGCTAACTTATTTGCTGTGATGTTGCAGCTATTTTGGTTAAGTAGGGTAGGATTTAATCAACCCAAAAAACATTTAATCCTGTGTACAGGGTGGACCCAGGGCAGAAAAAAAAAACCCCTAGGGGTTAGAACCGGGGCAAACCCCCTTGGAGGGGGTTGACCCGGGGCAAATTCCCCAAGTGGGGGGTAGACCCGGGGCAAATTCCCCAAGTGGGGGGTAGACCCGGGGCAAAACCCCTCCTTGGGGGTGGACCCGGTCCTAAACCCCAAAAATTGGTTGAAAAAGGGTGGCTTCCCCTATAAATAGCCCCTCTATTGTTCATTTTTCACATGAGGAGAGGGAAATTGACGTTTCCCACGTGTGTGGTGGTTTGGTGATTTTGTGCTAGGTGGGGATTTTTTATTATACCAATGATCTTCCCTTCCTAACCCACTTCACTCACGTGTATTGTGGAATTTAACCACTTGTGGATGCCTTTTCCCCTATCTACTTTGAGAGGTTAACAAATTGGCTCAACACCCCCCTGAATTTTTTTTTGGAGCTTTGCATTTTAGACGCTAAATGGGTCAATCTCCCATCGGATGAGGGGGAGAGAGAGAACCACCCCTCTCTTGCTAGCCACACAGTGGAGTCTAAGGCTAAACTACACCGGTCGATTTTCTTGCATAAGATAATTCAGGATTTTTAGATTTTTTTTGTTATGTTTTAGACCCTTGGCCAAAATCAATGAATAAGAGAGAGAGAGAGAGAGAGTCTGATGGACTTTCTCTCTCCTCTCTCTATTTTTCTCTCTTCTCTTCTCTTCTCTCCTTTTTTTTATTTTGCAAAACTACCCCACCTGATGGGGGTTAAAGGCCCTTTTTTGGAAAGGAGGTTAAGGTGGGGCCCGTAGGGCCTTCTCACCTCCACTGGGTGACCCCCACCTGGTGCGGTTGAGGAGGTGGTCACCCAGTGAGGGTTGAGGTGGGGCCAGCAAGGCTTCTGCCTCCACCATCTCTTTTTTCTCTCTTTTCTTTCTAAATTTTTTTGTTACAACAACCTGTGAAAATGGAGAAGGGACTACACTACATGAGATGGAAAAACAGAAGATATCATTGTCTTGTATAAGTCTCTTCATCCTTTGTGAAATCATCTACCCCTGGTCAGATTCCTTACTGCTGCTTCAGGAGAAGTCCCAAGAAAGAACTAGCATAAGACATAAGAGATTGGAAACAAAAGATTGTCTACTTTCCTTACCTTTACCTTCCTTGGTTTTACTTTAGTCTCTTCTCTTTTTCTAGTCCATTCATGTTTTCTCCTGTGGTTAGGATGTCACAGCATGAACACCATTTGGACATGGAGCCACGGAGGCATGGATGGCAGTTTCGGCCGAAACCGAAACGTTTTCGGCCGAAACGTATCGGTTTCGGACCGGAACGATCTGAAACCTACTGGCCAAAACCGGACGAAACCGAAACTCCTTCAGTTGGCAAAAAAATAATATTTTATTTGGTTTCGGACCGTTGAAACCGACACCGAAACTGCCTTCTTGTGACGGAGGCTCATGTCGACTATTGTCTACACACCCCAGACCCCAGATGGTGTTCACAGCCCTGTAGATAACACGATGATGAGGTTGAGAAGGTATTCACTTGTTACTTTTGTTAAAAAAAAAAAACTTAGTAAAGTTATACTAGGTCTTCCATTTACAATATATGTGTTACACTTCTCTGTCTTTTCCGTTTAATCATCCAGTTTGTTTAACTTTATACTTCATAATGTAATTAATATCTGAGCAGTGCTATGGTGCCACACTTTTTGCTACCCACTTTGCCACTTTTATCTCGGTCATCTGATCACAAGATCAGACAACGAAGATCCCATATTCAAGGGCATTAAGCTTAAGTTCAACTTTTTCCTGCATTCTATTTGACAGTTGGACGATGAGAAAGGGTGTGGCATCATAGCATTTTTCTTAATATTTTATACCATTTTATTCTTTGAGATATTATTTCTATGATGATAAATAAATTTATCAAATATAAATATATAAGATTATATTTTTTTCGTGTCCCCATGTCCGACACGTGTATCCCTGTCCACACTTGACATCCGTGTCCGTGTCTGACAAATCATAGGTTCTCTTCCTCTCTATTTATTGTTAGGGAACAGAGGATTCCCTATATGCTGAACTATTTCTTTTCTTTTTACTTCATGATGTAGTCTTTTCTTTTCTTTTTTGCTTTGTACAGTCTCTAGCTACAACAACATAAGTAGTTGGGTAAAGGAAACTTTCTTATCATAGTTTTTATCATATTTTGCTTTGCTTCCACCACTAGTTTTCACTTTTTCTCCTTGTTTTTAAATAAACATGCTCCCTGCATGGCTGGTCAGAATATATGGGTTCAAGGCTTCAAGTCCTTACTATGTTTCACAAGCATATTTTTCCTCCCTAGTTGTAACCAATTTTTCATTTTAGAATGAAGTTGTTTTATGGCTGTACATGTCTTATTCCAAAGTGAAAGTAGGAATGAACTGATCAAGCATTATTGTGACATTGCGTCGCTGATCAGCTAATGTTTTATCTGAATGAGTGCTGCACTATGCACCTGCCCTTATGGATTATTGTGTATGATGTGTTTCTTGTGGATCTGAGGTCATCAAAGGTTAGTCCTCAGTGCACAAGCCTTTGGTTTTGAGCAAAGTTGGGCCTTTCTTGAGCTTGCTGGAGTTTTTTCTAATAGAATCAGAGCCATGACCCAAGATGAAATCTCTAGGCTTTGCGAAAAGTGTAACACCCCTGCCTTTGCGGGAGTCCGCCACCCGGATTGAAGTCTGCCTTACCTTAGATCAACTGGTAGTGCACAACCTATAACAATTGGAAATATCCAAACACACCAATATATATATAAAACATTAATATAAAAGTCTTTATTTCCATTCACATGTCCTCTGGTACACTGATTTCTGAGTACAAGTACAAACCCAAAAGAAAAGTACAACAGAACCAAGAGGACAACACTATCCACTACATCCGACAACTCTTGTCACCAGATGGCGGTTCACACTTCTACTTTGAGCTTTTGGCTGAAAAAAACATTTAAACACTTGATCAGTCACAAGACTCAGTAGGGATCATTTACCTCCTAGATCCCCCTTGGCCCATACCAACTATACTCACTCATCTTTGCAATTCTTATCTTTTTCTTTATCTCTTTCTTATCTTTCATATGCACTTATTCAAATACAATGCATAATAATATTTGAATATGTGAGAAAGCTCTTGAAAAAAAATTATTTAAAATTCATAATAAAAATTCTTTCATAATTTACAAAATAATTCTTAGTTCATCTTAGGATGTGAGAGATGGGCCGTGGGTTTGGAACCTACCGTAACATGGTCTTTTCTTAAATTGTATTTGGCGATCTGTCTTTTATAGTCAGTCGCCCCTCCAACTGTCAACTCATTCCTTGACCCAAAGTAGTAGGGATAACCACCCTCTGGTGATCGTAAGAGTCAACTGAGCGAATCGTCCGCTGGCTCAACACCTCAACTACTGCCTCATAGTCTGGAGGAATCTTCAGATACTCCAAAAGGAGAGGCAGGTCATCAGGCTAACCTAGGTCACATAGTCTCTTACTACGTGATCCTAGTCCCAAGCCCTGACTGCGGCACAAGTCGTAAGGAGCTAATGCAGTGTGCCTATCTCCAAGAGACACCCCGTCCCGCTAGTGAAGTGATGTCTTTCCATAATCTTAAAATAAGTCATATTTTGAGAAATTTAAATCTTGAAGGAAACCTTGATTTCATATCATAATTCATAGTCTTTAAATGACCATATACATATCATTCTTCTTAATCATTCCCTAAGTCATTAGGGGTTCTTTCTTAATCATCATTGCTCATTTCATCATGATCATTATCATTTTCCTTAATGAGGAACAATATCAGTTCTATGCAAACTAAAACTAAATTCACATAGTCACGTACTTTAGGATATGGATCTTCATTCATAGTATCTTATTTCCCAAGTTGGGTAGCTGCATGTTATAATCAGTGTATTACAATCACTACCAGCAATTCACTTTATTAGTTTAGGTGCTTGACTGCAATATTTCCAGTAAAAACTCTAAATTGTGAATATCCTTTCTTTAGCACATAATTCCATTTGCACTTAATTTCATGTCCTACAACTTGATCTACTTCATTTGATTCTAATATGAATTGAATCATGAGAGGATAGATGCATCATTGGTCTTTAATAAACTAATCAATCATGAAACAAAATCATGCTGAAACATGAAACCCTATCCTCAGTTAAGCTTCTGTTTATGCAGTTATGCTTGACTATATTCTTAATAATGAGATGCCCATGCTTTGGTGCCATTGATATGCTTCTCTCTTTCAATAAAATCACATAGTTCTTTCTGTCACCAGGGTTTAGTTAAAACAGAAACCCTAAATGGAAACTTTTATGAAGAGAACTCGTGGATCATGTTGATTTACATGCTTACTTTATGAGAACAATTGGACAGAACCTTCCCTTAACATATGATCATTTCTTATCCCTAAATCCATTAAATGAAACCCCAAAAATTAAAGGAAGTGTTAGGGCAGTGTCACCCTACCTTTAGGGGAATCCTAGCTGTCTCCCAAGCCTCCTGGACAGCTCGAAGAGGTGGTGGCGCTGCTCCAGCCTCCACTGGGCTACTGGCTGCACCCTAGCTGCTGCCCTTTTCCTTCTCCTGCTCTTCTTCTTTCCCTGCTGCTGGTGCTGCACTCAGCTTCCACTCTTCTCTTATTCTTCTCCTTCTCTTCGCTGTGCTGGCAGCAAGCTGCTGCTACGCTGCTCCTCTCACCCTTCAGCAGCCGCCCCTCTTTTATAAAGAGGCTTGGCGGTGGGGAAAGAGGTGAGAGGCGGTTGATGAGAGGGCCTTGTTGAGCCTAGTTAAACCTTTAAAATAATGCCCAGTAAGAAAAATATTAAGAACAGCCCATTAATCGTAATTTAAAATCCATTAAACTAATCTTAATTTAAAACCCATTGTTTACACGCGAAAAATAAATAAAAATGCGTACACGCTGATGATGAATTAAAATTTGGGCAGTTTTGGGTATCATCAGCATGTTTATTTGCATTTCTTTATTTTGCATTTTAGGTTTATCAGACGATTTAGAGTTCGTGTATAGAATTTTTCCCCACCAACCGAAGTCAGTGTTAATTTACATCGGAACAAGTCCGAACACCTTTGATTAAATGTCGAAGAACGTATTTTGCCTCTATTTGTTGTGACATAAATGATCTTGATGATCTCCCATTACGGGTACATACTTTTGCAAAGAAATTTGAAGGCTTTATTTCCTTGAACATATGTGATTTGAATTACAATCGATCCTTTAAGACCTTTACATATGGTCCCGATTGTGTAATCGGGTCTTCAGGATTACATTCGTTTGCAACCAGAGCCTTTGAATTTGCTTCAATCAACATTTAGATTTTTAAATTTACTTTCGTCATGATCGAGTCATTGAATTTACTTTTGTCCCCTGATTGGGCAGTTGAACTAGAATTCCATCACGAGGACCGTTGGATCGTCAAGATGATCGTTGTCGATCCCTCGAAGTTGCTTCATGGTCATAATCACTCTTTTGATTGTGATTGGACCCTTAAGTTGCCTTGGTGTCCATAAAGGACATTCCCGCCTGAGGCGGGTTATATTTGTAATTTTCCCTCCATCAGGGTATTTCTACAGTTTTCCCAAACTTCGGGATGTTCTTGCAGTTTTAGGAAGACTCCGAACATTTCTGCCTTTTCGACATATCTGTCATTTCTCGACTTTTTGAGCATTCTTGTCATTCTGACTTTTCGGCATATATTTGACATTTCTTGACTTCTCGGAGATAGCCCCATCATGTCTTGACTTCCTGGACATACCTGCCATTTCTTGACTTTTTGGAGATAGTCCCGTCACTTCTTGACTTTCTGGACATATCTGTCATTTCTTGACTTTTTAGAGATCGCTCCGTCGTTTGACTTCCTGGGCGCTCCTGACTTCCTTTTTTGACTTCTCGGAATTAGCCCCGTCATTTGACTTCTTTGGCATTCCTCGTCTGCTTTTCTTGATTTCTCGGAAATGACCCTGTCATTCCACTTCTTCGGTATTTCTCGTCTTGATTTCTTGACTTCTCGGAAACAACCCGGTCATTGGACTTCTTAGGCATTCCTCGTCTTCATTTCTTGACTTCTCGAAAATAACGCCGTCATTCGACTTCTTGGGTATTCCTCGTCTTAATTTATTTGACTTTTCAAAGCTTATTTGTAATTTTACATATTTATGAGTTTCTGACCATGATAGCTCTTGGCCATGAAAAAGATTCATGAATTTGGATGGCTAGCCATAGGCCGAACTCAGGAGAGCACACACCGCTTCAGGGAAGGGGAGTGGTCTCGCTCCACCGAGTCGTGCAAACAGCGCCAACCGGAACAAGAGCATTCTTTGAAAATTTTGAGACAAACCGAGAACTTTGTGCAGTTTCTAGACTGAATAATGACTTTCATGCAACTTTTCCACAAATGTGGTATTTTCGCAACTTTATGATATTTTAGGCATTTAGGGTCTCTTTGCATTTTCCCACTATTGGGGGTATTTTCGTAACTTTTCCGCCATTGGGGTATTTCTATAATTTTTCTATCATCGGAAGTATTTTTGAAATTTTTCCACCACCGGAGGTATTTCTGCAATTTTTCCACCACCGGAGGTGTTTCTTTAATTTTTCACCTTTCTAGTGGGGATATTTCTGTGATTTTCCCACCATCGGGGATATTTCTGCAATTTCCCTGTCATCGGAGGTATTTCTGCAATTTTTTCACCACTGGGGATATTTATGCAATTTTTTCACCACTGGGGGTATTTATGCAATTTTTCCACCACCTGGGGTATTTCTGCAATTTTTCACCACCCAGGGTATTTCTGTAATTTTCCCACCACCCGGGGTATTTCTGCAATTTTTTCACCACCGGGGGTATTTCTGTAATTTTTCCACCACCGGTGGGGTATTTCTGTAATTTCTGGACCTTTCAGGGTTTTTTCTATAATTTTCTGATCATCAATGGTTTTTCCATAAATTGGGGAACATTCCTTTGAACTCAGATATTGTCACTTGAATTTTTGATTTTTCTGAAATTTTTCCAAGATACATGGACTTTTGTGCAATTTTGCAAAAGTTTGGGGTAGAATTGTAATTTCTGAAATATGCAAAGACTTCTTCGTAATTTCTGCATAAGGGGTCAGACTTTGAGCATTTCTGGGTTTCCCAGAATTCATGACATTTCTTTGTTATGAATTTACAACAATACAAATATATTTCTTCATGATGGGATTTTCTAGCAATATACCCTAATATGAGGGCCTTCTTGCAAAAAAAATCTTCAAACTTTGGGGGAGGAAACCCAGCCACAAGGGATGCGCAGGCCTCTTCTCCCTCTCCTCCAGACTCTTGTCTTCCTCTTCACTTGGGCCTCTTAGAAGCTCTCCAAGTCTTCAAGTGCTCGGAACTCAAGTGCTGCCAAGCTCTCCTCTCTTGCTTCGTGTCTTTCCTTGGAGCTTTAGGCTCCCTTTTATGGGAGGTGGAAGTGGATCGGAGGCTAGGTGACTCTGGTAGAAGCACCCCCCTCCCGGTGGAAGGCCAAAAGGTGAGAGGTGTAACCCCCTCCCCCCTTCCTCTCTGTTTTTTCTTCTTCTCTTTTTCTGTTTTTTTTTCTTGCGTAGGAGAGAAAGGAACGAAGGGGTCCCCCCTCCGGTGCATGAGGACCGGAGGGGGTCCCTCCGGTCAAAACAGTTCCCCCTCCAATTTGACTGGACCGGAGGACCCCCTCTGGTGCACATGCAACCGGAGGGGGTCCCCCTCCGGTTTGCAAACCACCGGAGGGGGGGCTCCCTCCGGTCTGGTGCAACCGGAGGGGGTCCCCTCCGCTGCCACCTAGCTGGAGGGGGTTTTGCTCTTGACATTTTAACCTTTTTTTAAGTAAATTTCAGGGTTCAACACCCATTAAACACCTATTCTATGGGTTGATTTCGGCCCAATAATGCTGGCCCATTAGGCCCAATTGGCAAAATTGAACTTTTCAAATAAAACCTTGTCTTTTGCATCTTTTGAAATTTAACATTAAACTTCTGAAAATTGTGGGAAAACTTTACTCTAATTTTTTACAACATTCCTTACCAGAAGTCTGTGCTCAAAATCAGGGAATTTCTGAACCACCCCACCCCCTCCACACACACACAAAAAGAAAGGGATTGCACCACCAATTTTATTGTAGGCCCCACAACCTGGAGAGGAGAGGTTCCACTCCCACTTAAACAAAAAATACAGGACAGCAGGATTACAGTTTAAAGATACTTCAGCATTTCTCCATGTGGATGCTAACTAAAAGGACTTAAAAGGATTATAAAGGACAAACCTCTTGCACTGATCCTTTGAAATTAAAACATACTTTGTCCGCAGATGTCGTCATTGCATTCCTTCTGATGCTAAATATGCTGCACAATGGATATATGTATGTATTCTGGCAGCTATCTGAACCTCAAACCTCCTTTGAACCTCTCTATAAGGTATGCCCATCTCCATCTTCATTTGGTCCACAGAGCCCTGAAATTTCCAATTTTGACCCCTACTTGTGCAGCCGAACTTAACTGCTAGATAATGTTTTCCACTTTTCTTCATCCCAAGCTACTGGGATACGATGAGAACCAGTACACTTTCTGTAAACCAAGACTAGTGACATAGAGACATCTGAGTTAGCTATATTTGGCCTTCTCACCTTGGATTCTTAGGTGCAGACTGCAGACAACTTCACTACCCCAAGCTATCTGCTTACTCACTTCACTCAGTGCTCTCATGTTCCAGGAAGGTATAATCATTTAGCTAATTGGGCTAGTCTCTGAAGCCTGGGACCAGTTTGAACTTCATCCAACTGTTTTAGAAGTTGGGAATTATTGCAGCGGGAGCCGGCCAGCTGGGTGAGGGCAAAGATCTTTTCTTAAACACAGTTCCAATGAGATTGAAAAATGTGTTTCCATTTCAAAGGAACGATGCCTGCTTTCAAGATATGCTTGCTATAATCCTCAAATCTTGTGTAATTGAAG
Source organism: Amorphophallus konjac (assembly GCA_022559845.1). NCBI lineage: Eukaryota > Viridiplantae > Streptophyta > Magnoliopsida > Alismatales > Araceae > Amorphophallus > Amorphophallus konjac. The sequence goes on from CM040118.1 coordinate 477,699,616, forward strand.
GTCCTCAATTATGTCATGATATTGAGAAGTCAAAGAAGCTTTATTAGTTGTTCTTATGTTTGCAACAAATTCAAAATGTTTCATATACTTTTCTTCTTCTGTTGTTTCTAATGTTACATTGATGTGACATAAATTGGGATTGAAGTTCGTTTATATATTGATGCTAATATAATTGAATTTTCCATCTTTTGGTCATATTATTAAACAGCATCTCGAGTCTCTCTGTTACATAATGCTACTACTGTCCTTATGGTCCTTTTTTGTTACTGCCCTAGAAATTTATTTTGCTTTATCATCTCTGAGGTCGGTTGGAGTATTGTACCATTTGATGAATTAAAAGATTCATTCCTGGCTCTGTTTATGTTTTTTTTTTAAAGTGGGTAGTACCACTAGTTGCATAAAAAGGAAAGGACTGGCTCTGTTTATGTTACAGGCACGCATTCGGATCTTGTCACTTGTGGCGAAGCTCTTCTCTCTTTCTAGCTCTGTTGCAACAGCAGTTTACAAATCAAATCTCCTGAGCCTATTTGAAGCAGAAATCAGTAACACAAGTGACATGCTCCTAACTTTAAGTGCATTGGAGCTCTTGTATGAGGTAAAATTTTAAAGTTGTTCAGATGAATCTTATGAAATCCTTTATCAGAAAGCATATGATTGGTTGATTTCCCCGTCTAGTACCTCTGTCATTCTTTCTGTGAAGGAAAATTTCTACCTTGTCATGAATGTTCACGAGGTAAATTTAAATAGTGTTCAACAGGGAGTGCATGGGAAATTAGGGAAATCATAGTTCATGTTCATGATAAATTGGACTTAGTTCGTTAATAACATATGGAATTGGTTTTCTTGTCATTTCCATTTCATTCCATACAACTACCTCTTAGTTTTATCATCTCAAATGATAAATTACAATTAGCCTTTTCTGCCATCTTCTGGTGCTTTTCTCATTCATGGGAAGTCCCTCCCCCAACTGCCAATTGTCACTGTTCTCGTTACACATCTGTGACACTTTTAATGAGTGGTGCATGTTAGGCTGATCTCGTGGTATTGGACTTCCATATCCTAATATGTACTAAGATGTCAGGATATGTAAAGCATGGAAATGATGGTAGTTGATCCAATGGCAATAGAGTATGGAAGGAAAGGGAGGGGGAAAAAGGTTAACAAAACCAGATGCAAACAAGCATGAAAAGTGCAAGGCTAAGTGCTATGTTTGTGCTTCTATATCAGTAAATCATATCTTATTTCATTCAATCTGGTTGGCCGGAGTCTGGTGGTGGATAACCATCAATTTTTTTGAATCTTAGATGATTTTTTGCTACATTCTTCTTTCTTTTTTTATGTGGAATCAAAGTTGTCTTTTCCCCTTTGCTTTGGGAAAAAATGCATCCTCATGTATCAATTGAACAAAGTTGGCAGAGTCCCCACATGGTACAGGATTCCTCTTGAAAACAACCTTGGTTCAGCTGTTGGCCTCCATGATCAGGTGCTGCAGGAAACTTGTTCCCATTGTTTACTTGGATTCTACTCTTGTTGCTGTTTTCTAAAGTAATTTGCCTTCTTTTGTCCAGCAACTCCACAGTAGATCCCGTCCTGCGAACACGAGCAGTTTTGATAACTGGAAGGCTTCTTTCACCATCTGAAAATCACACTGCTATTGATGAATCGAGTAAGGAATAATGCCATCTTAACATCAAATATCCCTTAGCCTTTCTTATGTTTTGAGATGCATCTTTTCATGTATAATAGTTTGTCAACTACCATCAGATATTAGCCTTTGGAATGCAGCAGTATATTGGTGAGCCATGTTGCGGGGGTGCCTCATTAAGTAAATGGAACTCCTACTTATTACAATATAGTGTTGGGTGGGATTTTCTTGCGTGGCAAAAATCAGACACTCAATCATTATCATCAGACTGTCAGAATCCATGTGTTAAAGCCTAAATCATCCTGTATGCAAGGGAGCATCGATAGGCATTTATATCTAAATCTCTACTTGTTTTGAGTTGGTTGCCTAACGTTGTTGTCATCTGAACATACGTGCATTTATTTTAGAGAAATAAAGTTAATAAACTAATGTTTCCACCTTGGCAAACATGTTCATTATCACTTGGCAACATTCCCTGATGTCCATGTTCTGCTGCTGACTTTTTAGCGTGCTGATGACATTATCTGCTTGCAAACTATGTTTCTACCACCCAAGTGTCCTGTAAGTCATCTTTGTCATGACTTGATCCAACCCTTGTGAGGTATTCTCCACTTTGGGTTAAGCCCGCATGGTTTTGTCCCCAAAGGACACTTTACAAGTTATGAATCCTAGTCTTACATATATGGCCAAGTAAATGTTCTTGGCTTTTGATACGAGACTAATCTGATTCATCCATGCCCCTGCCCCCTTACATACTAAGAGCTCCATACTGCAGCAGCTTCACTCTGGTACGTCTTACACCTGTGTCTGGGTAGTCATTTCCTATGTGTAGCCCTCTTCTCCTGCACGACTCGCGACTGGGTCATTGTTGGTCCACCAGCTTCTGCCTAGTCCGTCTCCGAACCAACCCATATCGTACTACGCGTGTTCTACTATGATATCACAATGTCACGACCCGATCCAACCCTTTCGAGGTACTGTCCGCTTTGGGCTAAGTATGTTCAGTTTTGTCCCCAAAAGGTGCCTCGTAAGTTATGAATATCGGCCTTACATATATAGCCTGAAAGCTTTTCTCTCTTTCCAATATGAGACTAATCCGGTTCATTGCTTCCCTAGCTCCCATACAGAGCGGTAGTTCCACGCCGTGGTGGGTCCACTCTAATACATCTTATACCCTTGCGTCCGGGCAGCCCTTTTCTACGGGTAGCCCTCTCCTCCTGCATAGCTCACAACTAGGTCACTACAATCTTGAAGTACTTTGTGACAATATTGCAATGAACATAGAAGGCTTGTGCATTTATATTCGTAGTGTTGAGAATATAAGGATTTCAGCAAAGTATTATGGCTGTCTATAAATGCCTGATGTGAACCCCATAATTGAAACAGTAATGTCCTAATTCCAGGGCGTTTGGTGGGTAGAAAACGTGTTTTGCCATATCATCCTAGTTGTGAGTCTAGTCTTGTGACTTGCATGAGTCAACTTGGTTTTCATGGTCTCAATACTTAATATGCTGGCAGGATCACGTAGGAAGGCTTTTCAAATAGGGTATCTTTCGCTTTCAGGGGTTGGGTTGAACATAGTCTCAGATTGGTCAGACATGTGTCAGACATTTTGAATTGAGTCAGCCAACCTTGGTAAATGCAATGACTCATAGGTAAGTTCCATTACATGTGATATTTATATTTCTTTTTGATATCTGGTAAGCTTTGGCAATTTATTTATTGGCACAAGCTGATTTTTGTGTAAATTGTAGGATCCAGATGGACATGTGATTTCTCTCTTCCTATAACATAGAAAAAATATTTTTTTATATTTTGCCAGTGCTCCATTTTCATTTATTCTTTTGTTTACATCTATGACAAAGAATTTAGTCAGGGTTACCAATTACTTCTTGGTTGTCTAAGAAAGCAATATTTGTCAGCTATGTCCTAGTTTTATAGAGGGACTTGATTTCAAGTGTCAGAGTCTCAGAGGTATTTATTTGCTGTTGAAATCTATTTTCCAGGTGTGAAAGCTACCCTTCTGGCCATTGATGAAAGACTTGAGTTGTTGAAAGATCAAGAGACAGATGAATGTGAAAGCGCACTTGAAGCTTTGGGTGAGATTGGATCAAGTATGTCACTGTTACCAGTTAGTAGTGCTACTAGACTGTCCCTTTGCCTGGGGACTTGGTGTTTGTGTTCATTTCAGGGCCATTTGGCTGCAATTTTTCTTAATAAAGTTTCTGAAATAGGTATAAATTTTAACTTACCCATTTGAAGACGTACAAATTTGGGGTGTCTCCTTTGAGGTATTGTCCCCGCTACGCCCGGAGGCGGCTAGGATTTTGTCCTTTCTTGCGGGTAAAAGAGCCCTCAAAGGAGAAGACTTGAGTCTTGCTTATAAGCACATGCCCATCTTTGTAGTTTCTAATATGGGATCTTTTGAGCCCCCTTCTTAGGCCTCTACACCATTAAAAAATTTACAGCTCTTTTGTGAAATCTATGAGATCCTACACTCTTGCACCATCACAATCTTTTAATTACTTTAAACTCTTGTTGTTGCATAAAGAGCAGCTTTTTCAGAATATCCTATCAAAAGAGATTTTTTGGGGGGGATGGACGATACCACAATTTCACTAAATGATAAAAGATGTACAAAGTGTAGAAGAAAGCTTGCTCCACAAAAGCCCTACGGAAAAGATAGTATACGAAGGTGATACTGCGTTGGTTATCTCTGCAAATTGCCTGACAAAGGAGCACTTTGTCTGTTCTTCCTATACAGTAAACATGCCCACGTGACTACCCTATCCACAATAAGGCAGACCCACGTCACCCACCTACATAACTTCTACAACGCACACACCCATGGGGGGGGAAGCAAGGAGATGCACACAAAAACACCAGAGAGTAGCATGCAAGATCAGCCACCATGTTTTCCCATCTGCTTTTGATGCCCATCTTCTTCTCCAGTCTGTTTCACTGTTCCACATATCCTGGATTATGCCACGTATGCTGTAACCTCTGGAATATTCCCCTCAACAGAGAGCATGGCAGCAAAGCAAAAGATACCGTCAATTTCCCATCCTCACTGCATAGAGGGCACCTACTCTCAACCACTTGAATGAAGAGACTGACTGGTCTCATGTAGGAAGCCTCCCTTGAGAGACACTCATGTTGAAACAGAAATAGTATACCGAAAAACAAGGAAAAGAAAGCAGCAGCAACAGGAGCCTTTTGTGGGGGGGGGGGGGGTGAGGAAGAAAGAAAGAAAAACACTTCTTGTTCTGTGTGCAGCACAGAGAATGAGGAGGAAAAGAAGAGGATGATGAAAAGAGAGGGAGAGAGCCAGGGCAAAGAGATGAAGCCAGCTGCTCCAATACCCTTCTAGGGCTGGCTGCAGAAGTTGCAAGGAAGAGGAGGTGGTGCTGTGATCTCTCCAAGAACCTCCTAAGGCTGGGCACAGCAGTAACATAAACACAAAAAAGCAAAGTGCAGAAAATTAGATAAGTAGATGAAAAACAAGAATATAAAAAATAGGAAGAGGAAAAGAAAGGTGTGCTTGGCAGGGGTCTGCAGGGTCCACCAGCATGCTTCTAGGTTGAAGAGAGGGTGGATTCCCCATCAGAGAGAGAGAGAGGGGGGGGAGTTCCCCACCGGTGCCCCTGTCTGCCTCATCATGGTGACCAGCAAGTCTTAAAGCTGATCAATCTCTTCATCTGAAAGACTGCGTCTGAAATTGCAGAACCATCCTTCCCTGATCAGACATAAATAGATCGTCATTGAAGCTTCCTGATTTGCAGCAATTACATGACGAGAATGGAATTCCTCTGCCCAACATCAATCCCCGCACCATTTCTTCTGCCCATTGCCCAAGGAGAGCAGAATGCCAGTTCAGAAAACTTTAATTGGAATACCTAAATTTCAATAATGTGATGTGCTATATAGATCTACCATCAGTTTGTAATATGCTGCAGTCCATGGGGAGATGTCTAAAGCACCAGATGGACTTCGCTATGAAGTTGTTGATCATTTATCAATATGACACACATTGTAGATCTACAATAGGTCCATAACATATTTGCAGTTTGGCAAGAGAGAATTACAGCAGAATTCATAAAGTTTTCCGGTGGCAGCTACAACCTTCTCTGGTTGACTTTATCGAGGTTTAAGTATGCATCTAATTTTGACACAAACATGATTTGGTTTGAATGCCATGTTTTTTGCAGCCTTGTAGTTTCCCCCTTTCCCACAGTCAAGGTATTTGCTTGTCGCAGTGACTATCTAAACTGGTCTCTTACCTATTTTGTTGTACAATTCTGCATGATTTCTACATGTTTCGTTCCAGTAAACACATCCACTTTGTACCTATTCTCTTCGTTCTTCCGTTTTGAAGTGGTCATTTCTCATAACTTGTACATTTTCCTCGTGGTTTACATTGTGCTTAAGTTTCAGATGTTCACACTTCTCCCGTCTCATACATCCCTGGAAATGTAGTTCCTTGAGGTTGGGATATGTCTTATGTTCTTTCTATTTTCTATACCATTCCTTATCAAATATTGGTATTCTTGTACTTCTAGCGATACAGGGAGCTTCAATGTTACTTTCTCGTTCATCCCCTGTGGCAAGGCATGTGGTGGCTTCAGCTTTTAATCATCATGGAAGAGGTAAACAGCTGGTAAGTTGACATTCCCTCATTTTCAGGCCGTCGCATCTTACTATATGTTTCTATGGCTTATTTAAGAAACCGGTAGCCTATAGAGCTTGTAAGAGAGATGTTGTAAATTTATCCATATGGTTTGTATCTTCATTCTTTTGATTCATTCCATCAATGCCCCTGCCTTGAGACATCTAATCAAGCATGTACAAGTTATTGCGCTAGTGATGATTAGAAAAGTTTTCATCATTTGTGCTTCGTGTTTTAGCATGGTAACAAAGCTTCAGCGAAAGCTTTACTGGATACCATTGTTCTCACTTCTCACAATGTTTCTAACTCCACGTTGTTTCAAGCCACTTGCGTCCTCTCTCTTATCATTGTGGTGATGAAAAGAGGCTGACAGAAATTAGCTTATGCACTTCAATCTGATTTTTTCTTTGTTCAATTTTTGGTATCCAAGTATGGAGGCCTTAAAGTGAGATTATCTTTCTTTGTAAGTTTTATTTTCTTCTGATATCTGAGTATTGTCTTTTACACCAGGCTGCTTTACATGCACTTGCAAGTATATGTGGAGTCAACAGGCCAGATGGCAATGTGTTACTAAATAATGAAGCTGAAGATTGCCTCAGACGCTTGATCTATGAGACGGCAGCCAGCAGTTCGAAGTTCACACCCTCTGTTAGTTCTCCACTTACCTCTTTTAGGGGTTCATCTTTGCAACATCTCTGGGAACGTGGCTTATCATCATCATCTTCCAAGTTTATCCTATTTATTTGTGGTTGGCTGCATAAATCTGCCCCACCATTTTAATCTCTCCGTCAAACTTATATTTAAACCTAGAAAGGTCAAGTTATAGTAGTATAGTGGTGTCTTCTTGCCTGTCACGCAGGTTGCCCAGGTTCAATCCCTGGCAGCAGTGAATCTGGGAATATTCCTCTACTGAAAATAAAATGATCAAAGGCAATCTCCAGCCGGCATGCCTTGACACTTTTGTTTGAACATTGCACGGGAATGGTTTAATGTTGTGTTATCTTAGCTGTTCATATGAGCATGCATATCACTTAGTCTTTCAAAGTTGTTTTCTGGTAGTACTGTGTAATTTAGCTTTTTAACATTGTTATCTGATAGTACTAACTTCTTGTTAGGGTCTGCTACTCTCAGTTCTGCAGCAGGAACCGGAAATACGCTTGGCTGTAAGTGATCACCATAATCTAGTTTCCTGAAATTGGTCATGTGGGCTTTTTGCTTATGATGATACCTTACTTTATCGTTTAGTGCACAACTACTTATGAATATGATGTTATTGTCTAGTAATGGAATGTCTAGTAGTATCTTCTTTGAGGCTATTCTGCACCTAAAACATTCCAATAGAAGTTTTGCTCCAATATTTGGATTTGCTACACTTCTTAATTTGTTTGGCAGAACCTTTTTGAAAGTGGATAGTGCACATATTCTTCAAAATGTAAAGCAAGATGAAGTACGATGCAAGTGGCAAAGGCATCCTCTTCTAAATGTATTCTTCTAGGCTCCTATATATAAAATTATCACCACAAAAGGTCCCTTATACAAGTCCACACCAAGGTGCTATAGAAGACTAATCCCTACAGGAAATTACATATAATGGTGGAGGTAGGAAAATCAAGGATCACCCATTCTCTAGTTTGATGATTTGATCACAAATGAAGACTTCCAGCTGTTCTGCGGATGTGATCATATTTTGAAGATTTAGATGTTCCTCTCTCCCCACACCCAAATGGCCCATACTATTGCATGGATTATCAACTACCACATTCCTCCAAGTGGCACCCGTACAAAAGGATTTTTGGATCTGAGTTCTTGCATCCTGTTGAAGTGGTCAATAGCTGTCATTTTGATCTATTGATTGGAAAGTGAAATTTCGTATAAAACAAGACAGGTGCCGATCTAGGCTTCATCTAATCATTTAGCCAATGCTTACTTTGATGAATAGGCTCACTTTCTCCTTAGCAAATATATCTTTATTTTTGTAAACATATATTTATGGTCAAAATTTCAGGCTTACAGATTGATTGCTGCACTGGTGGCTCGTCCATGGAGTCTCTCAGAGGTTTGCTCAAAGCATGATATCATAAATATAGTGACGGATCCAGAAATTGAGACAACAAAGAATGGTACTCTTCTCTACCCACATTAGGTCCGTATGTGCACTTGAGATTTTATTAGTGGGGAAAGAACAAAGTGAATGTCATTCCAACGTCGGGAATTCTTCCATGGCAGTGCAGCTGCATAACGCTTGGCAAACCTTTACTTGCATTATGGAATCTGCATCTTCTATTTCTTTCCCTAATCCAAATGAGAACTGAGTTTCCATGTTAGATTCCATACATGTTTTGAGGAGAAAGCAATTTGGCAGGTCCTCTGAGGAGGAAATCATGTTCTAGATGTGTGTCTCGGATTGAGAAATGTCTACCCGTTCTGCTGCACGATGTTCATTTATAGTATGAACATGCAGAATGCAGTTACGTCTATTTCTCTATCACCAAATGGGGCCAAAAATCCTGTCTTACTGAGTGGCCACATTGAGAAGCATCCGACCGTTCTATACATAATCTTCTTTAGTTATATGAATCCTTAAAATAATAACCGTATTTTTTATTTGCTCTTTTATCCTAAACATAGATTTATTGTATTTGAAGATGTTCTCTTATTCCAGGTATGGAAGCCCGGTATCTTTGCTGCACTGGCATCACCAAGTCCTTGTCAGCTTCTGGAAAGCTCAATGAACCCGCGCTTGCTGGAATTGTTGAGAAGGTAAATATCTATTTTGCGATATTCAATTCATACGGCATTGTTTACTCAGATATTCATGTGAAATGCCCCTTTCAGTTGCAGGAAGCTGTTAGAAGGGGTCCATATCTCGTTGCCAAGAAGCACGTTGAAGCCAAGCCTATCGTCATCACTGCTGAGAGATTCTAATCGCGTTGTCTTCTTGTCGTTAACTGAGAAAGCTGTATCCCGGGATGATGGGAGAGATGGATGTTCTCCATTTCTTAGGATAAACGTTCCTCTAGGCAGGTCTTCCGGAGGATGTGCATTGGAATGTGTTGAATCAGCGGATGGGCAGACCTTAAGAGTGACTTTGATAACGGAATAATGGTATAATGGAGTGACTTATCGTGTCTATCTGCTCTTAACTTAGTTTGATAATAGGGTTAAGTTATCTGAAGTCGGCCAGAGTTAAGATTTTTATTCTGGGGTTAACTTATTCAACTTTTTCATGTGAAATGAGTTAACTTTAGAGTAGGGGTAATTTAATAAACTCAAAAGGAAAAAAAATCAATGAATAACTCACCCGGACCCATCTCGGATAACTATGTTATCCAAGAAAAAATCCAAGGCATAACTCAGCCTTTGACATGGAATGAGAAAATCTTCATGGCTCGTTTTACTGGTCGGTTAAACTATTAAAACTTCGCATTGATTCTGGTTTACTTAATGCTCGTTCTTGTTGAGATACCTACTTCCATGCGTGGAAAATAAAAGCAGGGTCGGTCACTATTGCGTCCTTCGTGGTCGCGTTGATCTCTGATTAATTATAGGGAAAAATAATTATCACCTTGGGACTTGTGTTCCACCCCCTCAGGAAATTATGCAACCTGCGCCTTCTATTTTGTTAGGGCGGTTCATTTTTTCCGAGCTCTGCAGTCATATCTCCTTCAAACTTATTTTGAAAATACCCAAATTACCCCCTTTCTCTCTCGTCGGATAATGCATTACTAATGTGGTTGACGGTCCTATGGTCCAGACAGGTGGTGGTGTGGCTTATCTGTGGGCTGTGGGGGGAGGCTGTTGACCATCATTGGAGACACCTCTAATAACTAGCATTATGAGGGTGATTTTGATCACAGAATAAGGGACAAATAGGATGATTTATTTCACCTATTCATTTTTAATCAAATTTGATAGCAGAGTTAAATTATTTGAGATCGATTAGAGTTAAGATTTTTATTTTAAGAATAATTTATTTTATTATTTTACGTGAAATTAGTTATTCTCAAGATAATAGTAAATTATCAAATTTAAAAAGAAAAATTTTAAAGAATAATTCGTTCGAATTTACCTCAGATAATTTATCTTAACCTGTTATCAAATTGACCACGAAAGATTAACAGCAAAACCGTGGAACATTCATGGTATTAACACAGCGCTCGTGAGAATATGCATCAAACTATTCTTTCAACTTCTGCATGACACCAGACCTTGACTGTTCCAGTAAATAAGCGCTTAGTTTCAGATATATTTACTAGTTTAAAGTGTTTTATAACCGCTGTTCATGTGGCGTGTTACTTTGCAGCATCATGTTCTATTTTTTCTGATCCATCGTAAGAGTTTCCACTTATATTAGTAAAGCATTATGGATAATGCATTATTAGTAACACAATATGAACAAGACAGAGAGAATGCGTAGAGAGAGAGAGAGGACTCTCTATCTCTCTCTCTCTCATTCAAGATTAATGTAATGCTTTTATTTAGCGTCAAGGTTCTTATTGACATTTGACTCATGATTAATCTAATAATTTCATAATTTCATTAATCAGATTGAGGAAAAGGTAGACTTATCATGTGTCATTTGTTTTTTTTCTAATTTTTTGATAATTTAATCATGTGGGAAAGCGAGAGAGAGGTATCTGTCAGTAACGTAGTAGTCATGACGGTAACACATTAACAGTAGTTGTCATGAGGAGAGCATCGTAGGGGTTTCCACTTATATTAGTAATGCACTATACATAATGCATTGTTAGTAACACAATATCAGTAAGAGAGAGAGAGAGAGAGAAAGAGACAGAGAGAGAGAGAGAGAGAGAGAGAGAGAGAGAGGGTCATCCCCTCGCACCATCACCACCACCCATCAAGGTCAGGTTTATTAATACCACATTACTGAAAACACATCACCGATAACACGGTATTGATAATGCAGTCCCTACAAACGTGTTTAAATATAAGATATCAACAGCACATTATCAGTAAAAAAAGAGAGAGAGAGAAAGAGAGAGGGAGGATAGTTTGGGTGTTTTAAATTGTGTTCGAAGGGGATGTGACTTAAGGGGTGGAAAATAAGTCTTCCTAAAAAAATAGGGGAGTCTGGTTGCACAATTTCCCCAAACAGCGGAAAACAAGTTCCCTCGGCTGCTAAATAATTTTTTCCTAAATTAAAAGGCTATTTTATTGAAATTTAAATTTTATTTTATTATATTTTATTATTAACTAACATCGTGTTATTCTTATATTTTTATATATTAATCTGACACCAAATAAGAGCTTTTTCAAATTTAATAAAAGAGTATTACGGGTGAAAAGTCAATCAAGAAAAAAGATTAGTTTTTAATTATGTGAATAAAAAAAATCTAAATTGTAGCAGACAACAGTCTCAGAAGTTCCAAATTAGAGCTTCCTAAATAGGGATAAAAATGAGATTGTCGGGATAAAATAATTGTAACCACTTAAAAAGAAATTATAGCTATCTTCCAACTTGTATTTTTCATGCTGAAACTGGGAATCACCAATCAAAGTTTTGCCAAACGCGCCCGTAGAAATCTCTGTCGAGGAAAATCGAGCCAAAGCCCGTGGACAACCATGAGATGCATTACCATTTGACATACACAACGAAAGTCTCAGTTAGCATGTTTCCAACAATGTCACTCCAAAAACAGACAACAGATTGACCAACCAAAGTGATTTTGCCTGACATCAAAGTCTACCGAGTCAAACCTTCTACCAGAGCCAACCACTATAAGATGCAACTCATCTAAAAACCAACAAGTAAATGCATACCACTACTTTGTCAAAACTCTGAAGGTGGTGTTAAAGACTGAAGAGATTGGGAACAAGACAAATTCTGGTTTTCCTGGCATAGAAGTGGCAGAAAGGGCCAAAGGTGGCATGTAAGCAGCCGAGGGAAAGCACTGCAGGCAGTGGATGTGCAGTCAGACATCCCTCAACATGTCCTGCTCACATATGCCACTATTCTTCACGCAGTAGATGTGCTTTTCACAGATGAATTCAGTCAAGGAGCTGGGAAAAGCTGGTATATGAACCAAGAATAGTGCCATCATAAGCAATTGACTGGCTTCTTACCGACTATTCTATTGTACACGTATCATAGGTTGTAACGACAGAATGCACAATAAAATAGGGATTCCTTCATCGAGGAGTAATAGCTAGGAGATGTGAGCCACGTGTGGGCCATGCAGTGACACATCCAACAATGTCTCCTGCACATATGTTGGTATCCACTGAGAATTTGATGCATTTTTGCAGATTAATTCAGTCTATAAGATGGGAAAAGTTCGAATCAACTCCAGAATATTGTGGTCATCGGCTACCGACAGATTTGTTATCCATTCTCCAATCTATCGTATCCACATCATACATTGTTGACAGATTGCACAGAAGAGGGTGGGATTCTTTCATTCTGGCAGACTACCCAGGAGAAGAAAATGGCTCATGTAGAATACTTTAAATTGATGCCCCGTGGGCAACTTCCTTGGCGGCATAAGTGTTCTCCTGGAGTTGGGGGCTTGGAGCTGAAAAGCTAATCTAAGATTCTCAGTCAAATATACGTACGAATTCCTGGCAGAGGAGGTGTTTGTAGTCCTGTGTCGAAAAACACAGTCCACACTCAACATTGGAGATCAAACTCCTTACCTGGAGGATAACTCGATTGAAGCACCCACCTGTAGCCAGCCATCCTCGCCTATGGGTGGAAACTGCTAGAAGCTGGACCACATGATGCAACCTATGTGGCATCAGAAGGAGGAACATGTATTGTAATTTGTAGCATCTATTCCTGCCCTTTTCTCTTCTGCAATCTTCAAGTGGGTACACGACAGGGCACAAATAACGTAGGGACCCCAGGAGCAGTGAGGAGCTGTTATTCGTGAAGGAAGTAGTGACCAAAATGCAACCACAATGGTTGTTGGTCAAACTACATGGTGCTCTCTGTAATATGGAGTTTCAGAATACAAAGGTGGGGGGAGCAAGCCTCTTGAAGGGGTGGTAGTAAGCACAGAAACTGTATGGGTGAAACCTCTATCGGGTGGCAGAAAGGGCTACGATATTGTGGACAATGGATGAAAACAGCTGGTGCATTGAAACTATTGATGGGTAGATGTGGATGTAGCCTGCCAATTTGTAAACATGCAATTCCAGATCCCCCCCTGGTACCATTCACTTCCCAAAGAAAAAACAGCAAATGCATACACCTACAATGCACTGCATTCTTCAACAAGAACACCAAAGCAAGCAAAGCAACAAGCACAAGCACCATTGGGCATGCTTCCCTTTGTTCGCAGGCTAATGGGACACTACGCAGATTTAACCAACGGCCTATAAATAGACTATCCGCATACACAATACGCAACCCTCGACAAAGACGCCTTAAATCAAGGGCTAAAGTCACCATTGATTGCAGAAAAACACTTCACCTATTCACTTCTCCTAACAGTAATAGTAAGCAGATATGAAAGTGCCGTAGTGCAGAAAAAAATCAACACAAAACAAAACCAGATCCAATGGCGATACTACAAAACCAAATCAAGTATGAATCTTTAACAAGCATGGCAAATAAGGCTCCAAAATCCCTAACCGAAACGAGAAAAAGGGAATGACCCATCCAACGGGAGAGCACAGCGAGATCGATCCAAGGCTTAAAACCTCAGCTTGGTGAAGAACCACCTGTTCTTGCCGGTCTTGAAGCGCTCCTCGAAGCGGGCCTTGATCTCCTTGCAGGCCGTCACCTTCTTGTCGCGGGCCTGCAGGGCGTCGGGGGCGGCGACGACTTCCTTGAGGTCGACGTCGAGGGTGTAGCGGGTGGGCATGATGTGGTTGTAGTTGACGACCTTGACGAAGGCCTTCACCCGGGACTTCTTCGCCGTCTTCTTGGCGGAGTCCTTGCGGATCACCTTCTTGGGGTACTTGGAGATGCCCGCCACCAGGCAGTGGCCGTAGGGGCGCTCGCGGGTCCCGTCGTCGAAGTTCTTCACGATCACCGCCTTGCGCCCGGCGAAGCGCCCCTGCAGGATGATCACCGCCTTGTTCGGCTTCAGGAACTTCACCATCTTCGCCGGTGGCGGCCCCTCCCTGCCGCTGCTGCGGACTTCCGCTTCTCCGCCGACACCGAGTGGGAGATCGGGCTCCCGAGAAAAACCCTTGCGAGGGAGATGCGTACGAACCTCCCCGGGCAGATTCGACCGACGAACCCTAATGGGGGAAGCTGGTGAGCGAAATGCCAAAGTTGCCCCCACTGATAATGGGTCTACTGGTTTACCCGTCAGTGCTACTAATACTATAACCTTATTTAAATTACGTACATACCCTTATAAATATCTATTTTATCAAATAAATATTTTTATTTAAATTTATTATTAAAAATACTTTTAAAATACATTAAATACTTGCGATGATTATACCATTGTCACGAAGATAGAGGGGGGCCAAGACAGGTGGTGTAGAGAGATGGGGGAGAGGGGCTCTACTCAGCAAAGGGGGAGAGAGGCTCTCTCTCTCTCTCTCTCTCAGTCAAGATAATTTTTAATATTTTACACATCTTAACATTTTTCTTGACATATTCTATCAAATATTAGTCTCTAGTTGATAGTCGAGAACTATAGAGATATAACCGTAAATATTTGATATATTTTTATAATAGATCTAAATAAAATATTTATTTGACAAGACCAATATTTACACGGTATATATGTAAAATCACTTTAAAAGAGAGAGAGAAAAATGTATAAATAACACCCTAAACAAGAGAAGAAATATCACCTTCAAATAACCATTATTATATTATTAATAATCCTGTGTACAATGTAAAATTATCCCCAAGATTAGTTGCCGCTTACATCCTCAACTTTAGTTTATGAAATTAAAAAAACGAATCAAGTATATCTATAGAAATATTATTGTTACTAACACATTATGTCAAAGAGAGAGAATGAGATATAATGAGATACGTAGGTGTAGAGAAAAAAAAGAATTTACCAAATATTAAAGATATTTTGATTTGCTTAAAATTGGTTAAATAATAAGTAAGATTAAACAGGATATTTAATATAATGCTAATTATGGATAAAGACAAGGGTATCTTTTTAAGTGTTGCAACGTAGCCAGATTATTAATAATAATGACTCTATAAGGATAGTGAATCTGTAACTAATCCATTTAACATTATTATTTTTGTAATTATCGCTTTAAGAAAGACATGAATATTTTATAATTGTCTCTTTAAAAAATAGTCGAATGGCTTTTAAAATAAAGGTATCGTGTGTGTATATATATATATATATATATATATATATATATATATATATATATATATATATATATATATATATATATATATGATTGTCAATGGAGCGGATACAAATTGAATATATGATTATCTATATTCATTCCATTTTAAAAATTAAATTATCTGATTTTAATCTTATCTGGTGGATTATTATATTATTAATCCGTACTTGATTGGAACAAAAAATTTAAAATTTTTAAATTATTCGCTATGATTCTAAAATAATCCACAAATTTAATAATTTCTACATGAGGTTGTTCTTAACTTTATTAAGATGATGAACGATAATGAAAAAAATACTAAATAAAATATATATTTCTCACCAAATTTTACATTTTATAGTATATTATTATATATATATATACTATATGATATATGATATTATGGACAAATAATTTACGGAGCAAATAATATGATATATGTATCTGTTCCGACTCAAATTCAGATATTATCCGTATTTGAGAAAACGAATACGAATTTGAATATTATCCGTCGATATGGACTCGAATTCGAAGTGGATCCGAATAATATCCGGATCCGTTAACAGACGTAATACTACGGTACAACTATGATAGTTGATATAGTCTGGTCTTATTTCATTGTTAGGTCCAAATCTAATAAGTTAAATAAAAAATGTGTCATGTTCTCCGTATGCAACATGCCGATATTTATGAAGGTAAAAATGAGGGAATAAATATGAGCAACCTAAAGGGGGGAGCTTTCTTTGTTAGTTGGGGTTGTAAATGAGTTGAAATTGAACGCGAAATCAGTAGACTCTAATTATGATAAGATTGGACCATATTGTTTTTATTTCATTTAATTTTATTTTTATTCTCAAAAATGGGTCTTGTTTCATATAGCTTTATTTGAAGTTTTATATTTAAAAATATATTTATACATTATTCAACTTTCAAATTCCCTTAAAAAAATTAAAAGCATCTAAAGATCACCTTCTAATATTGTCATAATATTGAGGGCTAAACTTCAAAGTAAAATAATATAATTTTAAATCATTTTATGATAAAAAATTGAGAAAAATAAAAAATATAAATAGAATACAGAAGATGTTGCAGTTAGACTTAGGGTCACAAGATTAGTCACACATTAGATATTTAGAAAGTAACCAAGTGTTTATAAGACTTGTCTTACCCAAGAGGGTACTTTTACCAGGACAAAACCTCACCTTCGCTATGGGGATAATACCTCTTGGAGGCACCAAAGTTCATCTCGTATCTACACAATGGCGTCGTCTTTGGGAACCATGAGTTCGCACCACCATGACTTCTCAAAGAGGGCTAGTGTATTGAGACATAAGGCCACAAGATTAGTTCCACATTAGATGTCGAGAAAGCAACCAAGTGCTTATTGATGCGGGACGAACACGGGGACCGACTCTAAGTGATGCGGACCTCGGACTCTAAATGCGGACGCGACCTGCAACATACAACAATGGAGACACTTCGGCCCGACACTAAGAGTTCCTATGGGCTATACGTCGCTAACAGAAACGCAAGTTCACTCGTCGTCCTGAGCGAGGGGAAACGCGGATCCGCGTGGTTGAGAAATCGGCGGAGTCAATGGTGGTCGACTCACTTCCGTGCTCGGATCGAGCTACGGGACGGGTCACTCTCTCGCTCACAGCGGTGACATGAACTCACGGGCTAGAATCCTAACGCACTCACAGCGGCATATGACCGTATACTAGCTAAGCAAGCGTAATGCCAAGAAGTTAAGACCGTACCTCCACGCACCCGGCATGGGAAGACCACCCCGGCCAAATCCGTACTCCCGGTTAACAAATTTTTACAGCGGTACAAAGTTTTGACCCACTCCACGCAGAGAGGTAACAGGTCACATGTGGGGCCCGGGAGTAGCGGGAATTGGGTTGACGGGCAGCATCTTGATGTCGCTCCGGCGGTGCCGAAACCCGCGTTTTGGTGCTGCCCGAACGGCGCGGTCTGCGGGTACGTGGGGCCCACGTACTGCTCAGTCCTCCAGACCTGGCGGGGTGGGTCCCGCTGTGATGGTGACACCTGGTGGCACGTTTCCCTGGACGGCGGTCGGACTGGAACACCGGTCGGAGGCCGGTCGGCTCCGATCGCCAAGTCTTGGAGTTGCTGTCCACAGATCTACTGCTTCTGTTTTACCGCGCACGATCCGGCGAGATTTGTCGCTGTGATCACTCCTGACGTCGAATCGACGCACAAGAGGTACCGTTGGAAAGCTCTCTCGAAATCCTTCGACCCTATATGACTCCATAAAATTCATGGGGACTGTACTTTTGTTGGCAGATTTATGAACCGGACTGATCTCTGTTTTAGATCTGGTCGGGCAGAAAGGAAGTTTCCTGAGAGTTGACGCTGACCGTGAAGTAGACTTCCGATTCAGATATAGATCTATTCATAAAAATTGTAGCGGAGAAAGATAGGAAAATGGCAATAATTTTTATGAAGGGTTTGGTGGAGGTTTCGATTTGTTGGAGATTTTATACTGACTGGGGGTCGGATCTGGACAGTGGCAGATAGAATTGAGTTGGGATCTGGAGTGAATTTTTAGAAAATATGAACGTGAACCTAAATTCACAAGAAAATTTTTTGATGTGGTATTAGGTGTACAGAACCTCCAATAAAAATATCAAGTCATTTGGATCACAATAAGGTGGGTTCATGAACGACCTATTAGGGTTCTGGAAATCTGGGCAGACTGTTGGCAGATCTGAAAGAATGTAAAGAACGAAAATGAAAAAATGGAAAATAGAAACTAGAGGCTCCACCAATTTTTTATAGGACGTGGTGATGATCTATGGAACTCACCCTGAAAGTTTGGGCTCCAAAAGATCTCGTGGCTGGGAGCATAAATTCGTGGAAGAATGGGCTGTCCTGGATGGACAGAACTCCGGCGACGATGGCGGTGGTGCGACGGCGGCACGATGGCGACGGCAACGACGAACTCACGAACTGATAGAAGAGGCTTCACACCTCTGATTCACAACCTTCCCAGCTGCAGAAGGAGGAGAGAGGAGAGAGATAGGGGGCAACCCTTGTTTGCTCCAACAAAATTCAGATTTTTCTCTTCATTCATTTTGAAAATAGGAAATACAACCATTTTATATGAAACCCATGGATCTTGGTTTACGTAGAGGAGATGCCAAATGCTATTTCCCCATATGGTCAAGTCTAATTAAAAAGTCTAGCCTAATGAGGCCAAAAGAGGGGGGGCAGCCCCCTTATTTTAAAGAGAGAAAGTGGGCTTTTCTTCTCACTTTGTCTCCCTTGGTCAACAAGAGAGGCTTGGTCCAAGTTAGGCCATAGACCAGCCAATTGGGCCTTCCAA
This sequence comes from Amorphophallus konjac, assembly GCA_022559845.1. Taxonomy (NCBI): domain Eukaryota; kingdom Viridiplantae; phylum Streptophyta; class Magnoliopsida; order Alismatales; family Araceae; genus Amorphophallus; species Amorphophallus konjac. The sequence continues at coordinate 477,718,561 of CM040118.1, forward strand.
TCTAGGAAACCCATGAGAAAGAGAGAAGTCCAATTGGGCCTTAAGTCATTTAAAGACCCATTATGAAGTCTAGTGGTCCAATATGGCCACACTTCTTAATGGACTCTAAAGGGCTTAATCCAAATGGCTTATTAAGAGCCTTACAAAAAGCCCAACATGAAAACCCAAATAAAAACACACATTACAAGCCCAAATACAATGTAAATAAATGCTAAAAAGTGTCCAAACTCAAGGTGGAGACTCCAGACTATCTCCGAGCCAAAGGGAAGCCGATGTAGCCCGAGTGGTGCTCCGCGTACGGTACTGACGGCTCGCCGGTTCGTGCTTCTCGCTCGCTCTGGTGTCCACACCACTTATAAGGTTGGTTTTCACCTCTTAACCCAAGAGGGTCCTTTTACAATGATAAAATCCCACCTCCACTCATGAGACAATACATATCTCTTGGGGATACCAAGGTTCATCTCCCATCTACACAATTGGTCACAAGATTAGTTCAACATTGGATATTGAGAAAGTAACCAAGTACTTATAAGACTAGTCTTCACCTCCCATCTACACAATGGGCCACAAGATTAGTCTCATATTGGATGTTGAGAAAGTAACCAAGTACTTATAAAACTAGTCTTCACCTCTTAACTTAATAGGGCCTTTGTACAAAGGCAAAACCCCACCTCCATATGTTTATTTTTCGATTATGGAATATCTAATTCTTATAATTTAATGGTGATATTTTATGTATCTAAAACCTATAAAAAATAGAATCATGTCGGATTTTTTTCCAGATAATTCATTCATTTCACACAATGGGGTTGTTGGACTGTAGTCCCATTCATTAGTTTCCCAGATAATTCATTCATTTCACTATGGCCAAATGGAGTTCCAATAACAAGCTCACGTAGTCAAGGAAATCAAGAGATGGAAATAATCTTTTTTCCAAGGATTCCAAATAATTCAAACTCAAGTAGCAAGTCATTGGAGAAATGGCATTGAAATGGAAGTCAAACATATAAACTTGTCAATAAAGAGTATATCCCTATGAAAAGGTTGAAGATGTTATAGATTATTAGCCATGGAAAGGCTAGAACCTATACTATACACATCATGATCAAGAGACAAAGTTTCAGAAAATTGGGGCCTCCAGGGCCGTGTTCATACAGGGCATGGTCAGTCGCGTGGCTGCGATCATTCAGAGATGATCAGAAAGATAAGGTGGAAGCTGGACAGAACGTGGTCGGCATATCCACCGCGATCATCAAGAACGCGGTCAATCACTTGGCTGCGATCTACTCGGAGTTTGAAGAGAATACAGTCTCGGTGTCATCTGTCTAATCGAACATAACCTGAACACGGTGCCTATACAGGTCGCGCTCAGAACAGACACAATAGAATGCAAACAGAACCTCGTTATGTCATTCCAACGATCGGTTGAACTCTATCTTACATAGTAGGATGCAAATTCCAATGGTTTACAATCTTTGTATGGTACAACATGCTCGGCATTCTAGTGGGAATCCCAGACTCACGGAGACTTACGAAAGCCTTGATGAAATAGTTTTAGTCCAACAGAAGGAATATCCGACATAAGGTCCTGATTTCACCAATAATTTGGGTGGAGTGTCATTCAGAAATAGCGGTGTGGTAGGTCAAATGCCACCGGAGTGACACGACCCTCAAACAAAATTCTAACTCATCTATTCGATGAAAACACCAATAAACAACAAGGTTCACATGCTATGAAATTATAGAATATCATAAGGGTAACATCTAAATAGAATCTTAGATTCATTATACTCTTTTATTGAACAAGTTGACATGGAGATGAAGAGCGAATCAAGAGATCATATGATAGCATGCTTTTAAGATTTTAACCTTTATTCTATGATACCTAATTACAGTCATTGTTCAGACGACATTTATAACATAAAACATGCTTTTAAACTCAAAAGAACCGAAAGAAACGCACTGGAAAAACTAGGGTTTTCTTGGAAACCTATGCCAGGACACAGCCGTATTCGGGGCCACGATCACGAGAGACGTGGCCTATCGCGATGCCGCGTTAACGAAAATTTAACGATTTTAAAAACAAAAGAACTCTCCTAAATGTAGCCTATCGAGGTGCCGCGTTCAGAGATGCAGTCACTGTTAATATCACGATCAAGAATAGAGGGTTCGTTTCTGGCGGGAAACGACCGATCTTGATTCAATCGACTCATACATGCAATAGGGCCTACAAAAATTAGGCAAAATGCTTTTTAGAACACTTATACACGCGAACTAACATGATTTGAATCTTTAATTATACTGAGCTTGAGATAAATCTACCTTTTAAGTCGATCTAAGGGGAAAAACACCTCTCTCATGCTCGCCGGCGAACGCCCGATTCCTGCGCCTTTCTCTCCCAAAAATCGCCCCTATCCTCTGCCTCTTCAACCTTGCACGACCTAGGGTTCGACCAGCCACCTCTGGGGTCATATATATAGGGATCTGGCCACCCAAAACCCTAGTTAAACTGGGATAGAGATATCTGCCGAAAATCTCACCCTTTCTCCTTATAGCGTTGCCAAAAATCCTCTTCCAACCCTAATATCATCAAAATTTCGAAGGAAAGCGTTCTCCTCAAAGTGGGCTAGGGTTTACCTATGATATAGGGCCCAATAGGGTGGGTTTAAGCCACCAAACGCACTAAAGAATTAGGGTTTACAAATCAATCCAATTTTTTAAATTTATTGGCCCATTTACAACCCATATAAGTTTTAACTCTTGTCCAAAAGAACACTAATTCAAGCCCAAACAGCCCATTTGATTTATTCTAATTTTTATTTTTTTATGCTAGTCAATTTATTTAAGCATTTATATAATTATCTTTATACTATTGTGAGAGGAAATTGTAGAACAATTCTTATTATATAATAATATAATATATAACCGTGTTACTAAAGTGGGAGTGACATTAATGTGATATCTTTTGACAAAGTCTCGTACTTAAGAGTTGACATCAAACGACTATTTTAGTCCTCATAGGATTACTTGGGTGGATGATAGTTTACATATTTTTCATATTGATTGTGAACTTTTCATGAAATATCTTCATTAAAATTATCATCGTGTGTTCAATCTCCATAAAAAATCAAGCTCGTAAATATTTAGAGCTATTTTGCAAATATATTATTTCTTACACATATCCATATGAGTATTATTATGAATTATTTAAGTGCACAAATTAATTATTTTTTCTTGATGATATTGCTTGTAATTCTTTCTTGTTGCTGCAGGCATTATGTTGGATTGCAGCACAATGATGCCCTAGCATTGGGGACCCTAGACATCACCTCTCTTGCTAACTGACAAGACAAATAAAAAAAAACAAATGAAGTTTTTGGCTGCCATGCTAAGAAAAAAAAGAAATGAATCGATAGACATAATTTTAGAAGTAATTGGAGGTTGTGGGTCTTTAAATAAGACCAACTTGAGTGTCCATGGGAAGATATTCATGTTCTCACTCTTCCCCTCCCCCTTATGCACAATTTTAGAGGGTTCTCCATCTGTTTGTCCACATTGTCCCTCTCTCCCACGTTGTCTTCGTCTTCTCCCCCTTCTCTTCTTCTTCTAGTTTAGTTTTTGTCTTCTTTATTTAGTCTCTTGCAATTTTTGTTTACATCTCTTTGATGTCTTATTCTTCTTGTGTTCCTTTTTAATGTTAGTTATAGGAGGAGTTCTTATTGTTAGACTCTGGAGGTAATTTCTTTAAAGAGTTTGAGACTGAAGGAAGGAGAGAATATTATTACAACGAAGAGTTCCAAACGTAGTCCTAACCATCTTCCTGAAATTGTCATGTCACATCGTTAGCATCTTAATTCTAATTTTTTTTCTTCCTCTCTTCATTGCAATGAACAATAGTTTAATTAACACAACTCATTTAATTTCATGTCTATTTATTTGAAGTCGAGTTATTTTTTTTCCATTATAATTTCATATTCATCGGAGCTTGTTCTATTTACTCTTTAATTTTAGATCGCAATAGCTTGTTTTTTCTTTACGAGTAAATTTTGATTCGACTCGAACTCACCGCTATTCTATTAATTTTTAATATTATTACAATTAAGAATTAAAAACAATAATATTCGTGTCTAACAACACAGACGCGTTCTTACCAAGGGACTCATATTCCATCTTGACCCAATGTACTTGCCTTGCTCCTATTCAGTTTCACTCATACTAAGATCAAATCTGATGTGATATTGTTCCCATAGAGGTTGACTACATCATCTTAAGTGATTGTGATCGTTCAACCAATATGTCACTCTTCATGGCTAATCAAACTTCTGTTCTTCCACATACGACAGTAAAAATAATCACAATTCGTTGATCCCCTCTAGCGGCACAGTATGGTAGAGGTCCTCACACTGGAGTTTTAGGGTTGATCGAGTCATGCGCACAATTTGTTAGTAGTATGCACACTAGGATTTTTAAGCAAGTCACTTTCTTTGCATTGCATGATAGATGTCTGGATGAAGAAGTCGCTTAGTGCATCAATGTTAGTAATGGAACTCTTAAACATTTAGCAAAATATTCTTGGCAACACCCAGGTTCCAAGAGACTGATTATGTGATGATTCGTGTAAGGCTCGAGTAGTTTTCATGGGGAGCTATGAGGAAATTACAAGCCCTTAGTGCCAACCCATTTAAAATATTAAAACAGGTAAGGTCGAACGAGTATGCTCTTCCACTAGATTTGGGGATGGCCTCTAATTTCATTGTGTTTTATCTAATAATATATAGGGAGCTAAGTAGCTAACTAGGGGTGTCAATGGAGCCCCAGGATCCGAAAATCCGATCCGAATCTGAAATTGTTTTCGGATTCGGAGCTGCTTGTTTGAGCTGTAATCAGATATGTGTGATGATCCGAAGATTCACTTTTTTGATCCGAAATCTGATATTTCGGATCGGGTCATCGGGGCGCCATATAATGTCTTCTTTCGGGGCGAGCAACCCCATCGACCACAGCCATCAGCCATCGGCGCTCTCCACATCGATCTCCTTCGGCTGTCTAGGGTTTGCTCCCGTCTCCACATCGATCTCCTTCGGCTGCTCTCTCTGGGTTCCGGCAGCGGCATCTCACGACGGCGATCGGCCACCTACGACGGCGATCCTTCGGCTGCTCACGACGGCGACGACATCTCCTTCGGCTGCTCACGACAGCACCCCGCTCTCCTCTCTTAGGGTTCCAGCAGCGGCATCTCACGACACCCCTGCGGTTCTGTGGGCGTGGGCAGTGGCGGAAGGCATCTCTTCGGCCGGGAGCGGCGTGGTGTGTGAGATGGTCGGAAATGGCGTGATCGGTGGGATCTAGGGAGGGGGCGGGCTTCCTCTCCCTTAGAGACCCCACCCCCCCGGCACCCCTGCGGTTCTGCTCTTCTTCCTTGTTTCCCTGGGTCGCGTGTTGCTGATCATTTGCCTGTGAGCCTTGGGAGGAAAGGTGGAGGGGGAGGGGCGGAGGCGGCAGATATTTCTGGGTAACAATTAATAGGTTAGTTCGGGTAGTAAACAACAACAAATCTGATTTACATTTTTGTTCTTTTTCCTTTTTGTCGACATCCATCACAGTGGTCGTAGTTTTCTGTCCGCAACAAATGTGCGTTTTGCTCAATAAGCCATCTTCTGGTTTCAGATCTGGCGTTTTGCTTCTCTCCCCATCCCACATTATCTGCCACTTTTGAACTAAGGTTGTAGTGTCGATAATTATTTGTTCTCAATAACGTCACTCATTCGTCTTTGTTTTTTCGTTTCTTCTGGGTCGTGGGGTTGCTCCAAAATGTGATTTTTTCCCCCTCTTCTTGCTTCCTTTCTTTTGGTAAAAGTCTCTTTTTTTTACTGTCAAGATTCATTTTTTAACCCGCTATTTGTCATTTAAATTATGTTGTTATTGTATTATCATGCGCCATGAATGCTAATGCATCATTTCCATGTCTGCACTATATAAACTATTATATTTTCTCTATATAGAAATCATTTGTGAAGTGCAATACTTGAGTCTTGTCATTTAGGAGCAACAAACTCACTGAAGATCTTTAAGTTCCTACATTTCTTGTATTATTTCACTTGTATGCTTCTCTGTTAATGAAATTCCTATGGTTGCAGAGATTGGTGAAGAGGTTAATAGCATTAAGCCATTAAGTTCAAGCTTTGCAGAGATACACAGTAGAAGGTTGATGCAGGTTTTTCAATGCATGAGATGAACATGGTCTGATAAATAAGTTTTGTTTATCATGTTAAGATTTCAAAGTGAATGGCAAACAAGATGATACAACTTGTTGGAAGTTGATTCACGTAAATACCAATGGATGTTCCCTGATATGCTTCAGTGGGGAAATGTTTTGATATACTTTGTAATTTTAGATCTGAGATTGTAAACTCCCGAATTTGCAGCTTCGGATCCGAAATTACAAGCAAACTGTCGGATCCAAAACTGTAAACTGCAATTTTATCTATGAAAGCAGAGGCCAGAGAGATGATTTTCAGGAATTTAGTTTCATTTTCTGTTGGAGTACAGTGCACAGAGACCTAGTCTTTTTATCATGTACCCAATAATCTTTTGTCTTATCTGGTTTTCAATAGTTTAGCATTATTTCATTGTTTTCATATGAGGGGCTTGGGTAAATGTATCCTATTTGCTCTACACTCCCCTTTGCTTTTGGCATTGAGTCTATTTGCATATTGTGCAACTTGTGTTTTTTGTTTATATTCTAGAAAATAGCAGTTGTGGTACTCTTTCTTGCCTAAAGTTTCACCTGTTCTTTTGTTTATATTCTAGAATGCAGATATACAATCAGACTGTAGGATACTTTTTCTTCAGAGCATTCTGATGTTCCCTACGGGAACCCCATATTGTTATCCTTTTCAACCTTCATATTCCAAGAAACTGCTTTGGCCTTTGTCATGTATGTTATGAGTTTACACAGATAATTTGAGCTGAACTTTTCCTTTCAAGGTGGTATATAATGTGTGTTAGTTTCTCCTTTCGATCAGATTTCTCTACTGTGTTTGCTTCCTGTCTTCATGATTTTCTAAGCTGTAAAATTCGAATCCTTATATCTTTTCAATATATGAGTTTTATCTTTGGATAAGCAAATTCTCTGGCTTCCTGGCCATGTGAGCCTCCATAGTCTTGTCTCTTAGTGTGAAGTGAATAATCATAATATGAAATTTGAATCATAGTTTAAATTTTTAGATCCGGATTTGGCCTAATTAGAAACTTCTAAATTTACAGTTTCGGATCTGGGATTGCAAATTGCAGTTCCGGATATTTGACTTTTACTGTACTTTGTAATGTTTGTTTCTCTTTTATCCAAGAAAATTTGGTGGCTTAATGCATATTTGAACCTATGTCCTTTCTAAGGCCATATGTCTCTATACAGTGGGCACTTGGGTTTGAGTGTTTTGTCAGATGTGTGACTTATCAGTTTTATGCTGGTTCAGAAGTACTTTGAACTAATTAATGTTCACTTGTAGGATCCTTTATCATTAATTTAAAGTTGATAGGTTGTATTATTCATAGGTGACATCTGTGTTCTCTGATGCATATGCTCTGAATTTGTATGTGCTTTGAGAATTGAGATATTACTGCTTCCACTTCTGCTTTAGTCTGGTATCATGTTTTGCGCCTCGAGTCCTGATTTATTGGATTCTCTTATTATCATTATGCATTCTACTTACACCTTGTTCTTGCTATGTTTTTGAAATGTTAAATACGCATAAAGCAATAGTTTTTTTTTAAATTCAAGGTTTGTTTTGATAGTACACATTATGTTCCTGAACAACTTCAATGATAATGGATTATGGTTTGGAATTTAAAGAATGAGGAAGAAGTTTTCAGACTGTAGAAGGAATTATAGCATTGCTCAACCAAATTGTGTTGTAAACATACTGAGTATTTTTTTCTTTAACTGTACTTAATATACAGCTTTTGTATAAACACGATTAGTTTTAGCATGTTTTTATTTATCTCTACAATGTTCAGTCTGCTTAATTTGAGTCTTTGTTACCTCTCTGCATTTCTGGTAGTGATATTGGAAAACAGTGGAAATGGAGGAGACATTCCTTCAGTTTAGAAATAGCAGAGAAGACTGCTTCTGCAGGAGGGCTTTCCATTGAATATGTTGTTGTTGTTGAATATGTTGCCCGGCCACTTCCATTGACCCCGGCTTATGTATAATAGCTAACTGATGTGAACAATATTGTTGTTGGCCCTATCAACAGTGGAATCGCAGCCACCACTGACGCTGTGGACCAAAATGCACCCTCTGCCAGTGCTGATACCAACACCACTGAAGCAGACTCCTCGATGAATACCGCAGCTCACTGAGGCCAGAGACTGTGGAGGCTCTCTTCTGCACCAAGGACTGGCTTCAGTAAGTGCCAATGTCATTTGTATTATATAGTTCAAAATCTTGTTTGTCTTAGGAAAATAGTTTATTAGCACCATTCCTTGAACCCCAAATTTAACACCACTAAACATGCACCACAACCCCCTCTTTTATGAAGTTTTAACTCATTGTTTATTGTCAAGTGATGAAATGGTATGTTTTTATTTGCTGGAGTCAAATTTGGAGTCAAGAAATGGTGTTAATAAACCTGCTTCCTTTATTTTATCCCGTTCAAAACCCTGCTGTCTATGATGTGCATATTTGTTAAACACCCGTATTGAGGTGGTAATAATACTTAGAGCTATGTGCTGAGTGGGCCATGTTCAACTTTTCTAGGTACACTGATAAGAGCGACGTCTTCAGTTTCAGGGTGATGTTGGGAGTCTTATTCACAGGAAGAGACCCATGTGATCCGCTCTTCGGTGGGGAGGCTGGTGGGGGCAACCTGGGAAGATGGGTGAGGCATTTGCAACAGACTGGAGATCCATTTGTAATAGCCTTGGATGAGGCAGTTGTTGATGCACACTATTTATTATCATGTTATTTGATTCGTTCATAATGTGTACTTAATATGTGGATCCGAAAATGGATCCAAAAAAGTTCTGAAAATGGATCCCAAACAGTTATGAAAAATGTAAAAAATATGTACAACAGGGATTTCGGGTAGATCCGAATCCGAAAATGCAGGTTCGGATTTGGTTTAGATCCGAATCCGAAATGTCTTCCTATTTCGGATTCGGGTTAAATTCGGATATTATCTTATCGGATCCGGATCCGGATCAGGCAGGATCCGACCCGGATCTGATCCGTTGACAGGGCTAGAGCTAACAACGATACTCATTGAGTTGTTTGAGCATTTTCCTCACCTGTGTGAGCAACCCATATGCCTGAGAGTGCATCAATCATATTTTTTATATGACATGAACATATTGAGAAGATACTAGATGGACATATTATTTCTATCAGGGTTTCAATACTTTAGCCATATCTTATCTGTTGACAAGATTGGCCGCCTTATGAGAACCCGAGGATCAACAGGGGGGTTACAATGTATTGATATAGAACTATCAAAGTAGTCTGAAGTCATGTTGACCCACACTCAACGGGTTTGAGTTTTTTGCACCTTGAGATCCTCTTTGATATGGAGGTAGGGTAGTTTATTCGACTTATTTGGGTCGAATAAGTTATCCGACCTCGATTAAGAGATTTGTGTGTGAGAGATGAGAGTGGAACCCACATAATCTCTCTCATCGGATATATTACATGACCTATCTTATTTCGTTAACAAAATTGGCTCGTGAGAATGTCGGTTGGAGATATTTTTTTAAGATGTAAGTAGTATTTTTCTATTTTATTTTGTATTTTTTTTTGCCTTAGTTTAGAATGCATGGACTATTTTGCACATTTTATTCGTTATAGGGTTTATTTGACGTTTTTAATCACTTTTGAGCATTATTCTAATTTATCTCTAAAAGGTAGCTCTAGGGGTGAGCATAATTCGGGTTCAACCCGAAAACTAAATCGAACCGACAGATTTACTTTGATTTGGTTCAGGTTAAAATTTTAAAAAAAATGGTTGGTTTAAAATCGAACCGTATTTAAAATTTCGGTTTGATTTGGTTGTTGGTCACTAGAAACCAAACCAAACCGGTTAAACCGATTTATGTAGGATTATTTTATCATTTTATTCAAAACCTAAAACTTAACCTAATTGTTTAACCATTTCGCTTCCTCCGTATTTCCCAGTTCCCACACACCCCGCGTCGCGACCCATCCGGTCCTCCCTCACCCCGCAGCCGCAGGAGACCCGCGACCTCTGGCCCTCCCGCCGTCCGACGAGTCCTCGACCCCGCCTGCAGGAGGCCCGCGGCGCGACCTCTCCGGCCCTCCCCCTCCCTCGACCCCGTCGGCAGCCGGCAGGAGACCCGCGAGGCTGCGGAGGCAGCAGCGCCAAGGCAGCCGACGTGGCGGTGTGCCCAGGGCTGCGGCGCCTGCTGCAAGCTTGACAAGGGACCTGCGTTTCACTCCCCGCGGGAGATCTTCTCCGACGACCCTTCCAGTGCCGAGGTGCAGTGTGCGATTCCCCGTTCTCTTCCCCTCCCTCTCCCTCTCTTCTTCTCATCAGATAGGGGTAAAAAAAACAAAGAAGCAATCTTTCCTTCCTCCCTCAGTCTTTCTATCTTCTGCTACAGTTTCATGTGGTAGATGCCTCCTCCTCCGCCCCCTCCCCCCATTTTCGTGCTCTAAAAAAAAATCCCATTTTTTCCCTCTTGCCAGAGCAGCTCTACGTAAGGCTGTCAATGGGCCGGGCCGGGCTTAGGTCGGCCCGGCCCGGGCCCGACTTATCAATATTAAGGCCCGAGTCCGGCCCGGGCCCGAGCTATGTCGGGCCGGGCCTGATATTATTAAAAAATTGTGAAGCCCGACTAAGGCCCGGCCCGACAATTTAAATAAAAAATAAAAATTAAGGAAAATTAATACATTTAATAATATAAAACTCATAATCTCACTAAATTAACTAAAGTTTTGATATTAATTACATAATTTGTATGAAAATAGAGTTTTAAAATTTTCAATTAAGTAAAATAATATAGTTTTAACTGAGTAGTTTTTAAAATTTGAAAGAAGAAAAAAAAAAGAGAACGGGCCGGGCCGGTCCGCGGGCCGAACTTAAAGCCCGAGCCCGACCCGTGGACCTAATCGGGCCGGGCTTTTAGGCCCGGCTAAGAGCCCACGGGCCGGAAAAGGCTTTGCAGCCCGGCCCGAAATCGGGCTAGGCCCGCGGGCCTGTCGGGCCGACCCGGTCCATTGACAGCCCTAGCTCTATAAGAGCATGATAAATCCGGACGGATGGTGCATACACTACGAGCACTCCACGCGGACATGCTCCATATACGCCGGTGAGCAACCCCTGCCCGCAACCCAACTCCCATGGAACCCAGGATGCCTAACCCATTCTCCCTCCCATTTCCGCCACAGAGAGGCCATACTTATGCTGTGTGGAGCCGGGCGTCTTCGAGAAGTTGTTCGGCATCGAGGAGAAGCGATTCAACAGTGAGGCGTGCAGGTGGGTTCCCATGTCTTCTTTTCGACTCTTGTGGCCTCCAACGGGAGGCCAAAACTCCCTCTTTTACTTGCTCACGCGAATTCAGCTTCTCCACTCCCTCCCTCTGCTCCCCCCGTCTCCCGTTGGACATGTAATTATGGTTCAAATCGAATCAAACCGAACTAAACCGAATTAATTCAGTTTGGTTTGGTTTGGTTTCAAAGACGTTCGGTTTGGTTTGGTTCGGGTTGACCCCTCGGTTTGGTTTGGTTTGGTTTGAGAAAAAATCTACTCAAACCAAACCGAACCGTGATCACCCCTAGGTAGCTCTTGTAATCAAATTAATAAATCTGATGAAATTGAGAGAGAGAGAGAGAGAGAGAAACCCTATTTTCCTAAACCCGCCAGAGGGAACCTGAGAGCGGGTTATCCTGGGAGAGGGAGGGCGCCCACCGGCAGCTTCTCTGTGGTCTTCTTCCACCCCCGCTCTTCCTGTTTCTCTATCGAGCACACCGTACAGTAGGAGCAGCGACTCCACTCTCTCTCTCTCTCTCCCCTCATCTCTCGCTAATCTCTCTTTCTCCCCTGTTCGGCCGCGACCGGCGTGGGAACCGGGCGCCAACGCGCGTCCCTGCCCGCTCGCCGTACGGCTTCCCCTCGCTTATCTTTGTCCCGTCTCCTTCGCTTATCTTTGTCCCGTCTCCGTTCCTTCTCTCTTTCTCTCTCTCCCCTCTTCCCGTACGTAGCAGCCGGGGCTATCGCAGCCCTTGCCTCGCTGCTCCTTCCCGCACCCACCAGTCCAGCCGTGCAGGGCCGAGCGCACCCAGCGGTTCCTGGCGCGTAGCGCTCCGAACGAAGCCGGAGGTTTCCCCCTTCGGCCAGCACTTCTTCCTCCCCCTCGGGTGTCAACAGCAGTGGAGAAGAGTTTTCGCAGACCCAAATCAGCGCCGGCCATCACTCCCAAGCAGGCACGACAGTGGTCAACCCCCTCAACGCGGATTGAGGCCCCCTCACCCCGGTGAGAAGGTTCGCTTCGACACTCAATCACCCGGCTAGAATTGTACTTGTTTATTCTGTATGCTTTCAATTGCTCTGTGCTGCGAGTGAGTTAATTTGAGGGCCCCGATATAGTCTCTAATAGCTATGGGACTTAAGTAAGCGAGACATCCTAGTTTCGTATATGTGAGCCAGGTGGATGACATTAGAGCACGTCCTAATCTTGTGGTAGTTCCCTAACTACCGTTAGTCTACTTGTTCAATATTTTTGTGGGACGATACCGTGAGTTTGCAAAGCCACTCGGATTGGAAATTGTCACTCTTCAAACTCATTGTGTTACTAATTATCACTTGCTAAGCATTTATTTGCATTATTATATTGGTTAAATCAGTTCGTGTCATTCAGGTTGAGTCCGTCGTCCTATATCATCCTACGTCCACAACTTCAACATCTTCAAGTCAACAGAGAACATCCTGAACCAAACAGATCTACACAAATTTAAAAGTTTTGATAATCTTTCCAAACATGTAATGAGCAATTTGCGTTCAATTTTAAAAATTAAGATAAAACTGACACGAACTAAAGACAGAGAAATAGCCACTGAAAAGAGTGCTCCGAAATACCTAGATTGTTTGATAAAATACACTATTTTAAAGTCCTAGTCATAAAAAGAGTCCAAGTTTATTGTAAGCTAATTTTTTACAATAAGTTTAATTTGGGTAGTTTTGATTTTGGTTTATCATAGGCTCATGGTCTCTTTGTGAACAGATTTTTCTTATAACGTAATCCGAAGTTAGTTTATGTCAGATTGGCACTTCTTAAATTAAAACTAGTTTTTAAATTTTATGATGGTCATTATAACTTATTTATTTATGTTTCTCATTTTTCAATAAAAGTTACCATCAATTCAATTATCTACGGTCAATAAGTAAACAGGAGTTTACTTAAAATATGTTTCTGAGAAATGAACTTACAAAAATTAAGTTATGATAATACCATCCCATTTACCCCAAGTTGCATCCAAGCAACACCCTCATGAGTCGCATCCCATGTCTTTCAGCAAGGTCCCATGCCATTCAGAAATTGGTTATATATCTCTTTGACCAAACTACCCCTGTGAATTCTGAAAATTATTCGTGTCCCTGAGACAACTTATAGGGTGCACCTAGGAAGCAATTGCTCTCGGTGCCTGTCACCTTGTCCGCCTCGGTCTCCATCTCTGACACCGGTTCTTCACTGGCGGCCACGACTCCTCCATCAACTGGCTCCAGCGACAACATCTGAGGTGCTTCTTGTTCGCCCCCTTTCCCCTTTACCTCTCTACCCCCTGCACTCTTTTTTCCTCAGTGGAAAAAGTGTTCCCAGTATCCGCAGCACAGTGGCAGTGGCCCCGGGTGACTGGCACTGTTGGGTAGCACCTGGTTGCTGGTTGCAGGCAGTAAGGAGGAGGATGATTAGGAGGAAGGGAAGAAAGAGTAGTATACTTATTGTATACTCGTTGCTTACTTGGTTGGGGGTGAACCTTGTTAACATGTATCATCAACTTATTCGATTTGTCTAATCTAACAATAGTGTTCACTGTATCATTTGATTTATGTTGGGTTGAACCCCCTTAACATTTTATGACATCTTGTTGCTCATTTGTACGAGAGGAACCCTACTAACATTTTATCATCTTCTCATTAGATTTTCCTAACCTAACAGCACGCCGTATCTTATCATTTATGTTGGGACATTTTGATACTATTATATGAAATCCCGGAATTTTGGTTAAATTGGCTACACTCTTGCAGATATCCTTTGATTGGCGTCAGGTACCAACTGATCCTATAATTATTTATTAGCTTGCATTCAGTAGGAATGTTCCTTACTTTGGTACATCAGTGCAATAGAGTAGTCTAAAAAATGGTTGAGAATCAGGCAAATCCAGTTCATTGACGGGAGGATAAGTTGCTTACACTTGGGTGCCCTGTCAAAACAAAGTGAAAATAATGGGGTAGAAAATAGCTGATTGTAAAACAAAGACAAGGCATGCCCCCCCCAACATTATTATGTTATATCTGTTACCGATGGGATTGGGAACTAGGATGGGTGCGGAGGAACATCATGTTTTGTGTCTTCTTTACTGTGTGTACAGAAATTCTCAGTTGCCATATGCGTTTCTTGGTGAGGACTCTCTCCATGGAAATTGCAACGCAATCAATGAACAGATTAACCAAATTCAAAGCTTCAGAATCAGCTAGAGTAGAGTTAGAGCCTTGCCATTACTTGTAGAGTCTAGAAAATTTTGGCGCTGCTCTATGTGAACATGAGATGGCATTTTTTGAGAGAGAAAAAACCTGGTAGGGTTTCTTAGCCAGTCTCCAAACTAGTCTGGATATTGTAATTGGAGTACTTGGTAAATTTTGAAATGAATATTTGGATTGGGTTGCTCAGAGAAGGCCTCTTTGACGGAGAAGGTCATGGAATCAGTTGAACACATAGTTGATGGACTTTCTATATTACTAATAAAACATGGGAACATATGGCACCAAACCTTCTATGAATAACTCATCAGAAGGGTTGCAACATTTTTTTGTCGACCAAATGCATTGCAAAGAAGTCTCATATTTAGAAAAAAGATGCCAGTAGAATTGTAGAACACTATTCCCAGGTTACTTTTAAGTTTTAACCACCTCTTTCTCTCTCATGATTTGCATGCTGTCCCCCACCTCATTTGTTCTCTCTTTTAACCACCTCTCTTTCTTTACCCCTTCATTTTCTCTCTCCCCCTCTAAAAACACACCCACACACACACACACACATTGCTTGACAGTATGGATGTGAAAGTTCTTGAAAACACCAGTCTCATATCTGCGTTCCTTCACACCCCAAAAACACACGCACACACATTACTTGACAGTATGGATGTGAAAGTTATAGAAAACACCGGTCTTATATCTGCGTTCCTTCTTTTTTTCTATATCCATTACAGGTTCTAAGAATCAGTCAGTGATGGGAAAGGGATCAAACAGACAGAAGAAGTGCTCGAAGAACCCCAAATTCAATGGTCGTCCTAGTCTCCAACAAAGGAGTGATTCTTTTGGGGAAGAAAATATGGACGATGAGATTGATACCTGTATGGGTGCATTCTTCTTACCTTGTCTAGTGTCCTATGTTCAACTTTTATTCTTGTTGTATGCTCCTTGCTTCAGATTTTTTTGTTTTATCATGATGTCACTTTTCATCTTTTTTTTTAACTACTTACTTTACTAATTTTGGCAGTCCACAAGCAGCGGGATGTGGTTCCCATTGACGTTAACCGTGATGCTGGTTGGTATTGGATTGCTAGTGATGTCATGTTGACTGGTTTATTGGGCCGCCTCTCACTTTATTTTATTGTCTTCTCTCTGCCCGTTGCGGATTGGTTGAATGGCTGCAGGGGATGCTTCAGATGAAGATGATGATCAGCCAGTATTTGATTTTGAGGTTTGCTAGCTCATGCATTGCATTTCTAGTTCAGCTTGATGAGTTATCTTTACAAATAGTTTGAGAAAACACTAAAAAACATTTTTTGGCTTAGTCACAATACCCACAGTGCTTACATAAGGAGGTAGAGGATTGTGCACAAAGAATATTGATGGGTGGGTCATGCATGTCCCCATGGGTGCTATCTTGTGGCTTTTGCCATCTTGGTAATCTTTGTGTTGAAAAAAAAAGGAATGCATAGGACAGCAAGTGTTATGAGGGTAGTGTGTAGAATGGGCTAGTTTGGGAAAATTTTAACATATTAGATTAGTGATGTGCTTCCGTGGAAGGTGGATGTCTTGCCCGCTTTGGTTCTTTTTCCTTCCGGTCGCAATGCCCTCAATGCTTATGTCAGTCATGTTGACAAAATAATTATCAATTTTCCCATGCTTAACATTCCTAAGGATTGTGCGCAGATTTGTAGGTGAACTTGTGTCAGTTTGATGATTTAGGTCCACATATGTGGGTCTAAAAGCAATTTGTACATTTTAACATGTTTGTATTTTCTTGCCTGGCCATTTTTGTTTTAGCCATCCAACATGGTTTGGTTGTTCTTTGTCTTCAGATTCTTTGTTTTATACAGTTGTAGGGACCATGTGAAATGCATTTACTAGAAGACATGTTTGTGAACCATTTGGGAAAATTCACAAAAGATATAAAAAAATGATTGGAAGGATCTTGTTTATGCAACATATTGCATGGACATCCTAAAATTTATAAAAAATAAAAAAGTAAAAATAGAATTTTGTCAAAATGTTCATTACATATAAAAATCACAAAGGAGACTTAAACTGGTATAAATATATATTGAAAGAACTGTCTTAAGTTTAATATACCTAAGAAGGTCCCAAGAAACTTTAAACCATAAATGTAAAAGTAAAATTTTTAAATATTATATATAGAGAGGAAAAACATTGTCATTTTTTGTTAACACATTATTTTAAGTTCTTGGATCCTAATCCAAGATCCAGAATTAAAAATCCCAAAGAGAAAAAACTTACCATAGCTGCATAATCCTGACAAAATTGTCGCCAGTGCTGGCGTGTGCATTCTACGTGCTGAATCACGCACATGTCAGCCCATGTTTGTTGCCGTGATCAAGCTGCCCATCTGTGCCCGACACCTGATCTTGTTCGCCCAACACAAATGGCTGTTCGATCACGACATCAAACATTTTTCTTGAAAGTGGTTGGTACCACTGAATTGCATTAAAATAAAAAGAAGGGATCATCATCATCAGTAGAGCCCTATTCCAATTTTTTGGGGTTGGCTACGTGAATCTTGTTCTGCCAAAGATTTCTATCAAGTGCTAAATTTATATTTAAACTTAAGAAACTAATGTCCTTCCTAATAACATCGCACCATCTCATTTTAGGCCTTCCCGGGCTCTTTTATTAGCATCCACTAAGATTCGGTCACATCTTTTAATTAGCGCTGAGTTAGGGCGATGAAGCACATGTCCAAACCACCTGAGTTAGGGCGACGAAGCCGTGGTTGGTCCCAAGCCCGGATGAGAAATGAGGAGGGTTTGCTTTAAGTTGACAGCTAATAGTAAAATTTTGTCACATCTTCCACATGAATTTTGATCTAAATAAAAAGAAGAGATATACAAGTATAATCATTGTTGTTCCCCCCAAAGATCCCTATTCTAAAACACCACACCTAGGTGGTGTGGCACCCACTACTCCCTCAATAATACAAAAAATGAGTTGTGTGAGTCCACCTTACATACAATGGAAGCCCACTCTCTTACTCTCTCAAAAATGAAAGATACAATTCTGTTAGTGGCGTTAGCATCCCTCTTGAAGATCCTACTATCTCTCCCCCCCATAAAGGCCCAAAGGGTAGCATGCAGGATGAGCCACCAAATGTCCTGCCCCCTGCGAGAGTCCATGTATTGGGCCATTGTTGGATCAATTGGTGCACAATATCTTGATGGATAATAGCACCTGGGAACATGCTCGTCACTTCTGTCCATATCTCCCTAGAGAAGGAGCATCTCGCGAAGAGGTGCTCCATGGACTCCTCTTCCCCACAGAGAGCCCACACTGTGGGCATACTTGTCAGGAATGTAGCCAACCTGTCACAAGTGGGTAACCGTCCATGTGAAATCCTCCTTATTAGCAGTTTCACCTTAAATGAGCTCCAAGGGTTCTAGATCTGCGATACCACACCATGTCTGACTCCTCCATCTAAAATAAGGTTGTACGCTGGGATAACTGAATATCTTCCATGTCCCACTTCCACCACCACCTATCAGCGCTGTGGGTATTTGGGGCAAAGTGTAACAGAAGAGATAGGAGTTTTTCTAGTTGTTCAATCTCCACCGGCCTAAGGTTTCTTCTGAAGGATGGAGACCAAGTTCCCCCTGATATTTGTGTATCAAATATGCGCAAAACTGATGATGCTTGTGCCGAAGAAACTGCAAAAAGTTGAGGAAAGATCTTCTCTAGAGTATAGTCTCCACACCACCTGTCTTTCCAGAAAAGATACTTCTGCCCATTCCCCAGTTGGACCCGTGCACTAACCAAAATGATGTCTCTACACTGCAAGATATCCCTCCAAATGGGAGAGATGTTGAGAGGTCGAGGTTACGACCTAGTCTCTTACTCTCCCATAGTATCTGCCGGATGACTTGCTTCCACAACCCATTTTTAGTAGAACCTAGCTTCCACAACCACTTACATAATAAAGCATGGTTGAAGTCTCTACTGTCTCTGATAGCCAAACCTCCCATCTCTTTGTTCTTACAGATTCTGCCTCATGCTATACCTTGCTCTTACCTCCACTGTCATGACAGAGGGTGAGAGAAGGGGCTCAACTCCGCTCTCTCTATCTGTGTGTATGTGAGACAGAGAGACTGAGACAGAGGTGTGAGAGTGTGAGACAAAGAGAGCGAGACGGAGAGAGAGAGTCAAAGTGCGTGTGTGCGCTCGTGTGTGTGAGAGAGAGAGACTGATAGAGAGAGAGGTGCATTTGAGACAGAGAGAGACAGAGAGTGAGAGAGGGGCTCGGCCCCTCTGTGAGAGAGAGAGAGAGAGAGAGAGAGAGAGACGGGGGATCGGCTCCTCTATGCGTGTGTGTGTGTGAGAGAGAGAGAGGGAGGGAGAGACAGAGAGTGAGAGATGGGATTGGCCCCTCTCTGCTTCTGTGCGAGAGAGAGGAGGGGAGATGTATCGGATTGCAGACTGGAGACGCTCATTGCCGTCTATCTCTCATCGTCGTACGATGATTGCCACTGTCCTCGAAGTCATCGTCGCTCGTCATTCGCACGCTAGATGTAGGGGGGCAGACATGAGAGGGGGGAGAGGGCTAGGGTTTTGGGGGAAATCAGAAGCGAGGGGTTTCGATTGGGGAGAGAGAAGAGTGGGGATAGAAATGGTTATTTATATCAGATCCGCCTTAACGGGCTGTGGGTGTGGGCCGGGTAGCACGAAGTGGTAGCAGGCTCGTAGGGTGGGTCGGGGTGTGTGGAGACGGACTGGGTGCATGAGGTGGCCCAAAAGGCAATTGAGGCAATCATTGAGGCACACCAGACAAAGCCCTACTCTCCTCCACAATAATATGTGGGAGAAGATCATCAGCTACAAGAGGCCTAGCCATATCCTCCCCCGAGAAAAGATGAGAGAAGAAATCCTTCGCCTTCCTTCTTATCACCACATCACTGGAAATCAAGTGATCCCCCACCTTGATACCCGTGTTTGAGTTGACCCTTCTTCTTGTCACTCTACGTTGAAAATAGACCGTGTTCCTGTCACCCTCTTTTTGCCATTTCTCCATGGATCTTTGCTTCTAGAAAATCTCTTCCCTTACTAGAATTTCCTCATACTCTACCCTGAGTCTGGCCCTGAGCTCTCTATCAGGTTCATCTAGAAGCCCAATCTCCTCCAAGCAGTCTAAACCCTGCAATTGATTCAGGATTCTGTCTTTAGCAACTTTGCCTACCAGCACTTTGGTTGCGTCCCATTCCTTTAGCACCTGTGTCACATGCTTTAACTTCCCCACAAATCTAGCCATTACAATATGTTTTTGCCCAGGAGTGTCCCATTCCATGCCTATTTGACCGTGTCCATAAAATCCAGTTCTTTAAACCAATATCTTTCCAACCTGAAAATGGGCTTACTCCAGAACCTGCAAGAAGTCTTCAGCAAGATTGGCTTATGCTCAGACATAGGTCTGGCCAAGCAATATGACTGAGCATGGGGAAATGATCTTCCCAATCTACAGACACCAAAAATTTATCTAGTCGAGAATATGCAGGGCCATCCCTCATATTAGACCATGTGAAAGCATTTGATAACCTGATATCAATCAGGGCCGCCTCCACAATGAAGTCGAGAAAATCCTCCATTTCCCCCATATGAGGGATACTACCTGTCCTCTATCATTGTGCAACCACCGCATTGAAATTACCTCTCACACACTATGGTCTGTTTGAAGAGTGATGGTATCGCAACAACTCCTCCCAAAGAATTCTCTTGCCTTCTCTACATTGTGGCTCATAGACCCCCAAGAAGTCCGATGAAAATTCGTCCTTGACATTGCAAAAATGTAGGGAAATAGCCTTATTGTCCACCTTCCTATCCTCCACCACATCTTCAACCTCGAAATGGTTTCACGGCTCCTGACCTTCCCATAGTCGGAGAAGTCACCCCTGTCGACAACCTCATTCCCCTAATCTCCCTCATGATTGCCTCTTCTCTCTGACACTTAAGTCTTTTGAAAACACAAGATATCAATTTTACATCTTACAAGGCTCCGTCACCACCCTCCTTTTCTCTCCTCCACAAATCTCCCTCATATTCCATGGGACAATCCTCATAGAGACACAAGAGAAGTCTACTCTCTATCTTCTGTAGCTCGCACCTTTGCTCCTCTCCCCCTTCGTCTCCCTCGTGATTGTTTTATGTGATTTCCCTTCCCTTGCCTCTCTCGCCATGCTAATGAGTCAATTCTTTTGTATCGTGGTGAACACTCCTTTGAGTTCTTTCTCCAGCCCCATAAAGGAGATCCCCACTCTCTCAGTTAGCTCCTTGAGTTGTACCTCTGCCAGTGTCTCCACTTCCCCCATCATCTCCTTTACCTCCTCTCTCCCCATCCTGCTTCTCCCCTCTTGATTCTTCTCCCCCAGTACACCTTACTGCTCCCTAGCCCGTCCTGGTGACTCTCGGATTAACATCCTCCCCCTCCAATGAGCCATTCCTTGCTTCATTCTCTTGCAGAGAAGCTTTTGAAAGGTGGCTGTCCCACCGCCCTGACGCTCCTTCAGTTGCCTCCTCCCCCATTACCCTCCCTGTCGTCTTCTGCAAGTCAAAAATCGTTGATTGGAAGATAGGGGTTGCCTGCAATTCTTGGATAGCCTGGGAATTTGGCCCTCCGGAGCTTGTGATGGCCCCTACCCATCAACCGCTCACCTCCGACAAGGAGGCTTCGAATATCCAATGTAGCAGGGATGTGGGATGCGTCGCATTCTCATTGCCTCTGGCCTTCTACTACCCCAAGCAGAGTCGTTGCGGCTCACTCGATCTGTTAGGGAGTCCACTAGGGAGGCCCGATCGGAGAGGCCGTAGGAGCCATCTTCGTCTGATTGTCAGAGTTGTTCGCACCCACTTGTTGGATCTACAACGACACTGTAGCCGGTACAAATGCCACTATAGCAACGTCCGGGTGGAGAAGATGACCAATCGTAGGTCTACAGTACCCGGTTGGCCCCTAACTCTCGTTGCCGAGTAAGTTCTGGGTCCCCCCAGTTGGATCCGGGTCCCAATGCATCCTGTTGTCTGGGCTAAGCCTGTTGGAAATAGGTTTCCCGCTCCCCGGCCCACATATCGCCAGTTCACCCGACCCATACACTAGCCCATCTTTGGCCCAACTTCCGGCCTAGCTCGGTGGTCAGCTTTGCCTGGCCCGCTTGACATGGTGCCCTGTTCAAATTCAAATCGGGCCCATGTGTTGGACATGTGCACCCTCTAGGGGGTCGTTTTGAACCTTCTAACCTCGCAAGGTTTCCCACAGCCCATGCTGTCGCTACCATTGCTTTGTCTATCCCTCCTGCTGGGCCGCAACTTAACCACAAACCTCTTGTCCCCCGCAAGGAAAGTTATCACTGGAGGCACCGCGGTCAACGAAGAAGCCCAAATGGTGGCTTCCACTGTGTTGATGAATCCGATCGGGAGAAAAGAGATATTGCTTACCTCCAAACGCCCAAAGCCCCTAGTTAAGGTTGAGATCTTGGCCTCGTCACATAGGATGAGGAGGACTCCTGAGAGGGTGACTCGGAGCTCCGTCTCCCTTAGGGTGGGGTATGTCCCTCTCCCTAGGTCCCATCGCCTGATTTGGAGTAGAACCCTATTGTCCACCAAATAACCTGCCTTGACTGCCGCTTCCGCTACCTTTGCTGATCAGGCAATTGCTAAGAGGCACATGTTGTATATCTGACGGACCACCCATCGGCCCTCCGCGTCCCATCGAGTGTTGAGGAGATCCCTGGCCACCTCTGGGTCGAGGTGACCCTCTACCGGCGACAGTGAGACACACCTCCGTAGCCATTCCAGTCTACCCGAGAAGAGTTTTGGCGGGATTTTGCCCAATGTCCAAGCACTCCCCGCTCTCTTTCTGCCCTGGCGCCGGAGTCCTCCCCCCTTGATCAACGTCCGCAAAAGTCCTTGTACCTCCTGCTGCTGTCGGACACTCCACTTGCCGGTGGCCCTTCTGCTTGCATCAGAAACAGCCCGTTCCAAATCCCTGCCAGGATGGGCCTCCACTCCGCCCTGCAGGGTGCCCCCAAGGCTTCTCTCGTATGCTCCCATCTGCGTTCCCTTCCGGTCTCCTAGTCTGCGGTTTGCCGGGAAAAGCCGACCGCCGGCGTGCTGCTGGCCCTACCCACCATGGCTGCCGTGCCCTCGGAATTCCCAGAGTTTCTCTCTCTAGGAAGTTCTATCATGGCATCAAACGTGATCAAATGGTCAGCTTTTTTTTAGAGTTTTATATTATTGTAAGAATCACCCAAATTTTTTATGCTCATTCATTCATCACATTCCTGTGAATTTTGGGCGCCAAAGGCTCAAATGTAATATGATTGGACCATCAATAAATTGGTAACAGGAAATCTATCTTCTTTCCCTCTCTCTCATCTATTTCTGTATATATATATATGTATAATTGTATATATATGTATATATTGCTTCTTGCTCCTCGTTTCTCATTTGAAGGTTGTTTCTCACCCGGGCCTCCTTTTGCTTCGTCATTTGAGAACTGTGGTTCATTTTTTCTTTGGTTGGCCAAGGCGTTGAGCTCACTGTTACTTTCTCTACTAGTGTTTGTATAGTAAGGCTTGTCTAGTTCAAATCAGTTTCTATTGGTATTATTGCAACGGTCCAACCTGGTAGCAGGCGATTTGTTTATCACAATGGTGGTACTTAACAATGATGGATAAACATTCCAGAGTTCTTGGCTAATTTTCTATATTATGCATTTCATATCCTTTATTAATGAAAATGTGAATAATGTCACAATAAAAAAATAAAAGGTATAACATTGTGAAGTTCTGATTTGTGGCGGAGACAATCTAGCTTACGGCAAATACCTGCAGTTGGCTTGTTGATTCCCCACCGATTTCTGATTTTTACTTCTTTCCATCTCTTTTTATTTTTAGCTCTTTAGACTGTTTTACATTATGTACAGCATTTCGTCATGCAAAATGAGACCTTTCTTATGGATATAATTTTCCTCATTCTTTGAGAAAGATTCACTTAAAACATCATGTTAATATTTTCATATTTTGTTATTATGATGATGGTTTTCCTATAGCATTCATTGGAAATGAATCTATACAGATCGGCAGCCGTGACACTGATGACAGCAACAGTGATAGAAGTGGTGGTGATGATGATGACAATGATGATGATGATGCAATTTCTAAGCGTAACAAAGACTATGCAAGAAGTAAGGAAAATTAATCATGGAACTAACTACATTGTCTTTTGGTACTACCCACTTTAAAAAGCTAACTACATTGTAATTTTCTTTTTTTGATATTAAATTGGAATCTCGTTAAAGTGTGCTTGCTTTGCTAATTAGTTTATTGTACCAAAAATAATGATTTTCACATAAAAACCATTATCAGATCAAAAATTGCAGATTGATGACTCTGAGACTCTTGCATTTGAATTTGCACATATATCAGTAAAAAATGTATATAGTGAGCATGTCCATGAAATGGACTTTTTGCAATTGCACCATTTCAGATTCTCTCGTGCCAAAACAACACTTGAACCTGTGCAAAATGACCATTTTGTGGTCTTTCTCCACACCATTGGCATTTTTAGTGATATATACGCAATTCAAATGCCGTAGTGATAAATGTGCAATTTTGATTGTAACATGGTTTATATGCAAAAACATAACCTGAATGCAAGGTTTGCCATACTGCCGGATCGAACTGTGCCGGTTTTCCGACGGAACGATCCGGTTTGGTACGGTACTGCGACGA
Organism: Amorphophallus konjac; assembly: GCA_022559845.1. NCBI lineage: Eukaryota > Viridiplantae > Streptophyta > Magnoliopsida > Alismatales > Araceae > Amorphophallus > Amorphophallus konjac. The sequence continues at coordinate 477,743,024 of CM040118.1, forward strand.
GAACAAAATTTTTCTGGGACAAATTTTTAAATAAAAAATAAGGTACCGGATTGCACCTGTACCGGTGCATGGTGGCGTGCTGGTTTTCTGCTGGCACGGTCCGGCATGGCCGGTACGCGCTAGTGAGGTGCAATCCGGCAAACCTTGCCTGAATGTGATGGTTGTTTGAAAGCATGTATATTTGTCAAGTTACATTCAATCACAAAGCAAGAAACCTTTGACCATCTTTTGTTGGTCTTACAACTTTCCAAGTATAAAATAATTTATCCCTCAGTGCCCTAGGAGAATGGGGTCATTTCCTTTTATCTTGGACTAGTCAAAACTGATTAAGTTTGTAGCTACATCAGTTGTTTTGTCTGGCAATTTTTTGTTAGGTTAGTCCCCTATTTTATCACCTTAAACTTGGTAAATAATAGCTTGTCTACCACCCGCTCATCTTACAAGATCTCTGACAGGCCCCTTCAGAGCTGCCTCAATTAGAAACTGGAAACCACCCAGTTTTCAACTTTACCAAGTCCAAGAATTTGGGTAGATAGATTATTCAACAAATCTGGCTGACCCAGATTGCTGGGATATCTTCCTTCATGCTTTTGCTGTGTATCAGTGGGGTATATCTGCAATGTACTTCCTCATGTAGCAGTGAGGCTTTATCTCTACCAAATAATTCCTCCAAACTTTGTACTTATCCATACAACTTTTACTACCAATCTGTTTTCATGTAACAATAAAATGGCATGGAAAGTTGTCTGTTTATGTTTTTGGGACATCTGCTGCAGCACCACTTGGATTTTCAGTTCTTCTCTGTAGGACCCAGTTCCGTATATCCTCCTTCCCTGCTCAACTATTAATCCCCTAGATCCAAAATGCATTTAACACTCTACAAAGAAATGCAAATTCTTCAATTACTCATTTCCCTGCTCACAAATTGGACAGGATAGCTGAACTTGCACTGCCCATTTTGTAGGAATGACTTTCTAGGGTTTCTTTCCTTCCCAGTTTTCCACATTAAACACTAAGCTTTGTCTGGGGTGTGGATGCTCCGAAGATCTTTCTGAATATTCAAACAAGCTTTTCTTCATCTAGTTGCTTGTAGAAACCTCCTTACAGAGAAAGACCCTGACTGCCATCTTCCACATCACTTAGTCCACTCTACTAGGCATTGCATGGATGCTCATTAGGATCAGAAACTAGTCTACATCTGTACCTCTCAGATTTCATCTGAGGTGCAGATGGTAGGAGATATGCTATATATTGGTGTAATGATGGAAAATAGAGTTCTGACATTTGATCCTTTAGTTCTCATTGTTCATCTGTGTGTCAGGCCAACTATCAGTGGGCTTGCCATTCCTTACTTTGATGCATACACTCTTTATGTTGCATGGGCACTTGAAAATTCTCTTCTTTAAGAAAGTTGTGTGCAGAATAGAGGGGGACAACTCCCATTTGCGGCCGCCATGTACTTTGGGATATGACAATTCCTATAAAAATTTAATTTTTTCATTCAACTCCAGCAACCATTTCAGAACATTCAACTTCCATGAACTGCATAAGATAATGATTGTGCTACCGTTATTTCTTTAAAACGATGATTACGTTCTATCTCTGCTAAATCTCTAGCTCTATTAGTGGTACTGTGGTACTACCCACTTTAAAAAAAAAATCTAGCTCTAAATTTGAGGGCTTTAATACTGAGACATTTTGCTTTTCAAGTGTTAAGGCAGAAAAAGATTTTGCAGCAAAAATATGGAGGACTTGATGATGATGTACTTGATGATACTGAGCAAGAGGAAGAACAAAAGGCTTTCTTTGGTCGAGGAAAACAATTTCTATATGGTGCTGATAACATTGATTTTGAGGTATTTCATGCTATAGTTTCTTATCAGTTACATATAATAATTGAAGTTCTACCATATTGATAAATCTTTGTGATCCTTTTATTGTGAAATTTCAAGATACAATCAGACGAGGAGGACCTAGCTGAAGAAGAGGCCATAGCGGTGTTGTCGCAGAAAGAAAAAGCAAAATCTCTTTCAATGGAAGACTTTGGCCTTGAAGATACTGATAAAGAAGCAAGTGATGATGATAAGCAGGAGAAAACCCTACAGGTCTTTGTCGTGCATTCTCCATTCTCTTTAACTTGTTTCCTGTTCTTTATAAAGAAATGATTTAGAATATTGCCTATGTTGGTTGATCACCATAAAAAGGAATCTTTGGCAATCATTTCATGTTTATTATATTTTGTGGTTTATATTTGGAGATTTTACTATACAGAGTAGCTAGCTACCCACATTGTGCAAGCTGCTGTCATACGAATGCAAGATTTCATGGATGAAATGCATGCAAGTTATTAATGAATGTTTTTTGACTGGGCCTTTTCTATAATTCATACTGGAGTTCAATTTGGATTTTAGATCTTTGCTTTCTTGAAGTGGCCTGCTGAGTTGTTTTGTCTTGTTTGCTTTTGCAGGATTTTTCAATTGGGAAGGATTCTATGAAGAAGTCTCATGTATTTGATACACTTGAAGATGATACTTTTGAGAGCTATGAGGAGATTAAAAAAGATTTTAATGCGCTGTCACTGGAGGAGCAAATGGATATTGTGTACAGGTAGTTCTCATCATTTATTTCGGATGGCTACTGATAATATCAGAAATCTGTCGATCAGACATGTGTCTCATCATTTATTCATATGCTTGTCAGTTGAAATGGTAGCATTAAGGTGAAGTCTCAGGGTCAAGGCTTCTGATATATTACATGGATCCTGTGTGAATGTTGGACTCATGCCTTTTCTCCAAGAAAACCAAAAGTTTAGAGCTTCAAATATTATGGATATACTATGACAGATTTTGGACAAGTTGCTTACATATCGTTGTGAACAGCTGGTAAACTAACTGCTTGTTGGACAATGGCAGATATCTAGTGAAGCTATAGGAGGGGGAAGAGGGAAAGAATACCTATGTAGAAGGAACCAGTTATATTGGTTAAATAAACAGATCATTAGATACCATGCCATAAAATCATGATTTTTTTGCGTATAAACCATTGTTAAAATAAAAATTGCAAATCTATCATTCCTACATTTCTATTTGCATACATATCATTAAAATGCCAATATTGCATAAAAAGACCACAGAATCAAGGATGGCAGTATCGGTTTCGGTATCGGTTTCGGTTTCGGCCGATACCGGTTGAAACCATTCAAAAAACTAAAAAAATTAGTGATCCTCTCTGGTTTCGGCCGAAACCGTCCGGTTTCGGACCGAAACAGGTCAGTTTCGGCCGAAACCCTTAATGGTTTCGTCCGAAACCATTAAAAAAGTATTTTTTAAGGTATCGGACCTGCTACAGTGTTGGGGTCCGGTTTCGGATCAGTACCGGCCGAAACCGATACGTTTCGGCCGAAACGTATCGGTTTCGGCCGATACTGCCAACCATGCACAGAATAGTCATTTTGCACTATATTAACTGGTTTTTTTGCACAATATTGGCATTTTTAATGATATGTGCTCACTTTCAAAAAAATGATATGTGTGCAAATGGAGATGCAGGAATGATAAATATATATTTTTTGTTCTAATGATGGTTTATATGCAAAAATCCCTAAAATCATTTGTATCTAGATGTTAGCCCACGAAGATTGGCCCCTTTCCTTCGGAGTATATCTACTATTTGCTGCTTATGTGGGGATGTGGAGGAGGAATTGGTCCACTTGTTCGTAGGCTGCCCATTTGCCCATGAAGTGTGGGCTAGGATTGGTCGGGTACTCCACCAGCCCGTCAGACACTGCGAGGGGGTTCAGCAGCTCCTCCTCTCGTGGAATAGGAGGTGGAATCTAAAAGGCTACTCACTCTTATGGTGGCTGGTTCTTCATGCCACTCCGTGGGCCATTTGGAGCGAGAGGAAGAGAAGAATCTTCAAAAGGGAGTCAAGGTCAGCAGATAGGATTTTTGATTTTGTTTGTGATACGGTGGTGCTGTGGGTGAGACATCTATGTAAAGTGGGGGCTCATAATTCCTCCCTTTCTCTCTTTTTGGGCCATTAGTGGGGGAAACCTCTGGGAGGAGGGAACTTTTGTACATGGGATTTTTTGAGAGCTCAGATCTTATACTTGTACATCCCTTTCTTAGTTCAATACAATAGTGGTGCTACCCACGTTTCAAAAAAATCTAGATGTTACCCCACTTCTGGCTATTTATATTAATTTGTTTCTAAAAGAAATAGCAAACCTGGCTCCTGAACCATTTGTTTTTACACATGGTGCATAAATGTTGGGGTGGTAGCTTCAGGGATCTGATTGGGCAGTGTGCTCAACCTTGAGCCAGTGATTAAAATAGCGACTTGTACTAGGATCGGTGGTGGATTAAAATGAGCATATTCCAGTGGTACATACTCTCATGTGTCCTTTGGCAATCCTTGTGTGCTTGTACATCTCTGTTTGTCAATGTGTCTTCATATTAACCACCTTTCAGAAAAGAGGCATCTTTCAATTTTTTTTTTTGTTACTACCTTGGTTGGTATTGAAGATTTGTTTGAGCATTTTAAGGTGGGGTTAGTGAGAAGTGTAATTTAATTCCTAAGACAAGGGAATTAAAATCCCTTGGTCGTGAACCGTTTATGTTTAGTTGGGAATTGTATTTCATTGAGAATTAGGATTCCCACTAAGAGTCAAATTAAAGAATAGTTTTGGGTATTGAATTCACACCTTGGAGAGGAAAGAATTCAATTCACTCCTCATTAGGCATCTTTCTTAAAACAAACTCATGTTCACTAACCCATGAATGGATTTCATAGTCAAAACTCTCACGTAACTCACTAACTCAAGAATTTAATCCCCAAACAAAACCCAACCAAAACCCAGTGAAATACATTCACAATTGAAATACAATTCATAAAGTATAAACTAAAGTCACTTACACATCTCACTAACCCTGCCCAAGTATGTCATGTTTGTGTAAACACTGCCATGGGTTTATTTCCACTTGGAAACTTTTTACCTTCCCAAAAGCATTTGGTCGTGCAGACAAACTCCTTTTCATTGTGGTTCGACTCTTTTTTGTTTTTTCTTCTCAGGATACTTTTTATGGAGAACATAATTTTCCTATTGTAGAAGATGCTTGTTTTTGCTAATTAACCTGTTAAACATTAATCTATGTCATGAGCAGTTTTTGAAGAGGTGCATTGTATCTATTGAGTTACTAGTAAAAAGAAGACAATGCAACCGCCCATCTTAGAAAAGGATGAGTACTGAACTGGAATCCAGAATTTGATCCTGGCCAATTCTAGTTCTGATTCTGGCCGGTAATTTGTCACTTGTCAGTTCCACATGTATGACCAGTTCTGGCCAGTTTTAGGTGGAAGTGAAGAAAGTGAATGAGGTGGAAGAGGAGGATGGAGATGAAATGGGAGAATGAAGAGCTGGTGGTTTCCACATTCATTGGCTGTCTTTGGTTAGGTGGTTCTTTTTTGGATTCCTTTGTTGGAATTTGGGCATATAGCCCCGTATTGGTTAAATGAGTTGTGGTTCATGTGCTTATGACCCTGGGCCTGTGTTTCTCAACACCGCGGTTTTGTGGATTCAACATGGTATCAGAGCATGGTCTTGGTCCAACTCCATATATTTCTTATCTCACCACCTCCACCCAATTAATCTCCATGGCCCATCTTGACCGTGAGGGGGAGTGTTGGAATTTGGGCATAGTCCCTGGGCAATAGTCCCGTATTGGTTAAATGAGTTGTGATTCATGTGCTTATGACCCTGGGCCTGTGTATCTCAACACCGCGATTTTGTGGATTCAACATCCTTAATCACCTTGTTGACCATTGGTAGTGTGCCGTCATTGGGGCTGGTGGCAGAGCAGGAAATAGCGATAGGGGTAGGAGTAATTGGAGGGACCAGCTGAATGTAACTTGTCCTGGCTGTTTCTGATCCTCTTCAGTCATCCTGAACCAAACTGGCCAAGGGCGGCAGGCCTGTAAGTGTTAATTTTTGCCGCAATAAAGATCCCCACGAAATGATCCACTTCAGTGGCCTATGAAGGTCCAATTAGCTGCACAAGTAAGTCCCATTTGCCCTGGAGAATTTTTGAAATATCCCCCCATAAAGATAATATTAAAATTAAGCTATCGGGGTCCAAAAGTTTTACCTAGATTTACTGGTTAAGTAATTAAAGTTGAGGTTAAAAATCAAGGGTGTTATGCCGTGTCTGTCTTGCTTTGCATTTCTTCTTTTGGATCAAGTTCTTCTACTGGTGAAGCTGGCTGCCCTTTATATTACAAAGCCACATTCAAATAAGGCTTTATTCCAACATATTTGGTCCAATTCCAGACCTCTCTTCCTTATGTTGATGCACCATCTGTTTTATTACCTCTATGAGACTCCAGTAGGTGTTTGTTAAGTTTTTCTTGTATCTAATGGTTTACATTCATGATTTTTTTGGCTCCTAATTTTAGAATTTTAGCTGAATTTATGGTTGACTCTCAATATATTTTAGGGATATCATATTTTTAGATGCAGTACCAGTGGTTCTTGGAGTTCATCCTTTTTTTCTCCTGCAGTTCTGCACCTGAACTAGTTGGTTTGCTGTCAGAATTAAATGAGGCCACCAGTCAGCTTGACAAGGTGAAGCCGCTTCTGTGCAAGGTAAATTTCTAATGTTCAGAGTAGATTATTGGTATTTCATGTCTGATATTGTGCGTAAATAGCTATTGTGGTGTGTGTGATGAAAAAGGACCAAAAAAACCAAGGAAGGAAGGATTGGGAATTTGGATCGGATCGGATCGGCCGATCCATCATCCGATCCTATCCCAGCTGATCCAAACAAGTTTATTATTTTTTTTAATTTGAGGTTCATTTGAATGAAGGATAACTTACAACAATTTTATACAAAAGTGCCAAGGGCTTTATACCCTTTATTGCCTCTTCCTTCCCCCATGCTGGCTGAAGCTCCCGTCCATGGAGGACAGGGAGGAGTCGCTGGCGGCCGGTGGCGATGGCATCGGCGGCCGGTGGCAACGGTGATGACAACGACAGGTGGCGAAGGTGACAACGATGGCGACAACAACAGGTAAGTTCTTCCTCTTCTTCAGTTCTTCATCTCATAAAAGCGTTAAGGCAACCGAATGTGTACTTGGGGTCCTTGAGTGCCTAAGTGCCTAGGCGCCTATCTCTCAAGTTTATAAAAAATCAACCAACCAGGAGGCTAAGGTGACAATGGCGACAACAATTGGTAAGTTCTTCCACTTCTTCAGTTCTTCTTCATCTCATAGTTGTCAAGACGTTAAGGTGACCAAATGCGTACTTGGGGTCCTTGAGTGCCTATGTGCCTAGGCATCTACCGCTCAAGTTTATAAAAAAACCAGCCAACTAGAAATATATATATATATATATATATAATTTTCTATGTAAAATAATCATGATCAATACAAATATGGGAAAAACACTATGTGGACAGGAAAAAAATTAATAGAAATGTAAAATACCAAAATTAATTTTGAGATAAAATTAACATTCAAAATTGAACTTTTAGAATGAAAGAAAATACTAACTTGATGTTAGCCAATTTCTTCCAAAAATCTACAGACCATACTTAGAATAACATACATATAGTATAAAACATATATTAAAAGAAAGACATCACCAATTATCACATACAAGCAGTAATATAGCAAACAAACACATAACTTGGGAAGTGCCAAAGACAATAGTGGTGTAACATCCCGATTTTTGGAAGCCCAAAACATATTAAATTCTCTATTAAGAGCCCCATGGGTCTATGCATTTAGTTAATGAAGCCCTTAGTGTTGTAAATTTATTTAAGTAAATTGTTGGCTATTTGTAGCATAACTTTGTGTAGGAATGTCCAAATGGGGTGAAATTAAGCTCATTGGAAAGATAACTCAATTATCTACAAATTTCATGTTGAACATTTTTTGAAATTCCCCCATTTAATGGGTCAGAAATGCCAAATAACGGAGTGCAGTGTTGGATGGTAGTTTTAGGCTTTAGAAAGTAGATGAAGCGAAAGTAGACAAAGTAGAAAGTAGATGAAGCATAAAGTAGACGATGCAAAAGTAGATAATGAAAAGTAGACGATGCAAAAGTAGATGATGAAAGTTAGACAGTGCAGAAGTAGATAATAAAATTAGATAATGCAAAAAGATTGGACGATGATTTAAACGATGCGGACATTTTATCAAATTTGAGGAGTTTTACAAAAATAACAGATAATGAAATTAAATAAGAATTGTGGAGTTTTACAAAAATTATTGTGCCACTCATAAATGTTAAGAGAGTTGTGGGCTCCTATAGGGTTCAGAAGACGTGGAGGTTGATTACTTGGACAAGTGCTGACCGTAAGGTTTCCTACGAGTTTCTAGTTGATTCTTTTTGGTCCTTGGCGGTGGATAGGTTGGCCCAGTTAGTTAGCATGAGCCTACTAAGCGATATCAATTAATTTAAATAAGTAACTTTTTTATTAATAACATAACTTTCTGTAGCAATGTCGGAATAGGGTCAATATTACACTTATTAGAAAGATAATTTAATTATCTATAAGTTTCGTGTTGACACTATTGCGAATTCTGGCATGTAACAGGCTGAAAATGACAAATGTGAAATTAAATGGTTTGTGAAATTACACTCTTGCCACTCATTAATGCATGGGGGCGATGTGGCTTAGAGAGTTCACGAGGGCATTGGAGTCTTTGGCCTTGGAGGTTTTGAGTGTTTAACTTTTTATTAAATAATTCTTTTTTTAGGTGATGATGTGGAGGAGAAATTAATGATCACATGATCATTCTCGTAGGTTTCACCGAAGGTGGAAGTGGGCTCTCGAAGGGGCTAACGTGGAAGACTTGGGGTTTTATAAAATTTTGATTTGCTTGGGTAGGAAGATTTGGTTGGCGGTGGGTGTTTGGGGAGATTATTTAAACCCCCATTTCTCTGTACTTTCTTATTACTATTAACTCTCTTCCTTTCCTCTTCTTTGCCTCTTCTGTGTTGCGAGAGTGTGAGGGAGAGAAGATTAAGAAGAGGGGGTACAGGGGAAAAGAATAGGAAGTGAAGAATAGGTGAGTTGCAGCTTTTTATCGTCATAATTAATTGTAGACGTTTTGTAACGAGGAGATTACTGTTAGGGAGGTATATTTTATTGTCTTTACAAATAAGGAAGTCATCCTTGCACGTGGGAAACATCAAAGAGTTGTGCAGGGTTTAGTGAGGTTCAGAAAGGATTTTAAAAGTTTATTTAGGGATTTCATCCTAAAGGTCTATATATGACAAATTGAGAACATGTTATTTTTATTGTTTGGATTCTATTTTGATATTTTGAAACTAAATCTTGTACATGTAAGGTCTATAGAAATTATTTGGGAATGATTTGGTTAAGATTTAAGTTAAAAAGACAATATTGATAGGATTTAGGGGATTGCAATTCTTAAGATAATCATGCATGATTAGAACCCAAAATATGCATATTGATTGTTATATATGAGATCTGATTATTTATATTTGCCTTTTTGATTTAATGTCAACCATAGTTGACGTAACATCAATCTGCTTATTTAGCCAAATTAAAGCTATTCAAATGAGAATTTGCAAAGGGATTAATATGAATTAAACACATTGACAACACTATCTTAAAGGGATATATGGACAATTTCGTGGTTAGCATCTGCCACGGTATATGTTGTCCAAGGACGACGGATGTGTATGAAACAAATCCAAAAATAATATCGTTCGATGATTTGGTGGATGGTGGGTATTGACTTCCGATCCTCTGTAGTTGATCAAAACCAAATGCACCCATAAATTCGTACAGGTGCTACAGTATATGTTTGTATGTACGGTCCCTTGTGTTGTGATTTGGATGCATGTTGGAGATGTGTAAGCAAGATGAATCTCAAAATATGTCAATATGTTTCATATTATCAACTTAAATATATGGATAATGTCATCTGAAGCAATGTCTGCAATACCGGTATCGGTTCCGGTGTATATACACACACACATTAATATAAGGGGTCAACCTTCTGGCGGTACCGTATCGATACCGGTACCAGTATGCACCGCCCGATATCGATATGGTACTGCCAGGTGGTTGACCCCTTACATTAATGTGTATATATATAATTAAATATATGGGTTAAAAATCAATAAAAATGGGAAAAGTTGATAGAATTCAAAATCATAGATAATTGAACACATCCAACACTGTACCACATATATTTGAAAGTTTAGAATCATAAAATACTTTATTTCTTCACCATTAATATAGTGAAAATTTAAAACTTAATACATGTAATTGAGAAATTGAATCATACATACTGAATAATGGTCATAGGAGTGTGGATCTTGATCTTGGTCCCTTGGTGGTTGTTTAGACGCGGCTGAATTTTCGGACATCCTATTTGTTCGATGAATATGCGTATATTTGGGCACATTTGTTAATTCCGCGCTTTTTGGGATTTTCAGATGATTTAGGGTTTGTGTATATGACTTTTCCCCACCGGCCGGAGTCGGTGTTAATTTACATCGGACAAGTTCGAACACCTTTGATCAACTGTCAAAGAACGCCTTTTGCCTCTATTTGTTGTGACATAAATGATCTTGACGATCGCCCATGATGGGTACATACTCTTGCGAAGAAATTTGACAACTTTATTACCTTGAATACATGTAATTTGAATTTCAATCGGTCCTTCAAGACCTTTACATATAGTCCCGATTGTATAATCGGGTCTTCGAGATTATATCCGGTTCCAATCAGAACCTTTGAATTTGCTTTCGTATGCATTTGGACATTTGAATTTACTTTCGTCCTGATCGGGCCTTTGAATTTACTTGTCCCCCGATCGGACAGTTGAATTTGAATCCATCACAAGAATTGTTGGTTCGTCAGGATGATCACCGTTTGTCCATCAAAGTTACTTCATGGTCATGATCATTCTTTTGATTGTGATCGGACCCTTAAGTCGACTTGGTGTCCATAAAGTACATTTCTGCCTGAGGTGGGGTATATTTATAATTTTCCTCCATCATGGTATTTCTGCAACTTTCCCAAACATTGGGATGTTCTTGAAATTTCTGACTCTTTCTAAGTTTTTCCTTTCCTTTTCGGAAATAGCCTTGTCACTTCCAGACTTCTTGGGCATTTTCATTACTTTTGACTTTTCGGAATATATTTGACATTTCTTGACTTCTTGGAGATCGCCTCGTTGTTTGACTTCTTGGGCGTTCTTAACTTCATTTCTTGACTTCTCGAAAATAGCCCCGTCGTTCGACTTCTTGGATATTCCTTGTCTTAATTTCTTGACTTCTCGGGAATAACCCGGTCATTTGATTTCTTGGATATTCCTCGTCTTAATTTCTTGACTTCTTGGAGATCGCCTCGTCGTTTGACTTCTTGGGCGTTCTTGTTTTAATTTCTTGACTTCTCGAAAATAGTCCCGTCATTCGACTTCTTGGGTATTCCTTGTTTTAATTTCTTGACTAAATAGTCCCGTCATTCGACTTCTTGTGTATTCCTTGTTTTAATTTCTTGATTTATCAGGAATAACCCCGTCATTTGACTTCTTGGATATTCCTTGTCTTAATTTCTGAACTTCTCAGGGCTCCATGAAAAGATATATGGATTTGGATGATTAGTCATAAGTTGAACCTGGGAGAGCGCACACCGCTTCAAGGAAGGGGTGTGGTCCCGCTCCACCGAGTCGTGCAAACGGCATAAACCAGAATGAGGGTATTTTGACAATTTTGAGACCCCACCAATGGGGGTATTTCTGTATTTTTTTCATAATCGGGGATGTTTCTATAGGTTTTCCTTCATCGGGGAGATTTCTGCAATTTTTCAACTATCGGGGGGCATTTTAGCAATTTTCTCGCTTTTGGGGGTATTTCTGTAATTTTTTAACTATCGGGGGTATTTCTGTAAATTTTCCACTATCAGGGGTATTTCTGTAATTTTTCGGCTCCCGGGGTATTTTAGTAATTTTCCCGTTACCGGGGGTATTTCTGTAATTTTTTCGTCATCAGGGGTATTTTTGTAATTTTTAAGCTATCAGGGATATTTCTGTAATTTTTCTTTCATCGGGGGTATTTCTCCAATTTTTCCGGACAGCATGGACATTTCTGCAGTTTCTGAACAGTAAAAGATATTTCGACATTTTTTGGATAGCAGAAAATATTCCTCATAATTTCTCAAGTTTCTTCATGGACTTTGGATATTTACAAAATTGGCATGGTTCCATCTCATTCCAACAACTTTGATGATCAAAAGATCATATCCCAAGTGTGGGACGCACACTTTTCTGTGGGTTTTAGTTTAATAACCAAACATATTGAAGTCTTCAAGCCATTAAGAGCTTTAAAAGATAACAAAACATCTTGGAGTTGAAAGCCTGCAGGTGCTCCTGTGTTTTCTCATTCCGGAGTTCTTCTTGTCTTCCCTCCAGGCATGTTATATGCTTAGAACAAGTTATGCTATTCATGTTTCCTTGGCTTATGTTATATGTTTAGAACATGTGGAAATATTTTGTTTAGCTTAAAATTATTGCATAAGATTTACCAACTTAATATGTGTTAGACATGTTGTTGGTTTTGATGTCTATCGGGACTTTGGACTCACCGTCTCCAACGAGTAGTAGGTCGGAGAGGGATCCGGAGAGAAATTTTGATGTATATATAAGGAATGCAATTGTGACTTTTGGGTTGAAATGTAAATGTTATCTTGAACAGAGAGATGTTCAACATTGTTTGTGATAACTTAAAAAAACATTGTTTATGATATAAATTTTGTGAGGTTATGTTTATGGAAATGGTATGTTGTGTCTGTTAGACAAATGAAAATGGTTTGGCCTTTAGTGTTTTAACAGATTTCTCGACTCACAATGTATGGATTTCGATGTGATGTCCTCGGACTGGATTTGAGATCCAAGGAAGGGGGTGTTACAAGTAGCCATAAAAGTCATACAATGTCCAACAAAAAAAAACTAAAACATTTAAATTTTGATACCAAACACTGCATTCACAAGATTATGTCATTTAAAATTTCATCCTCATCCTCATCTCCATCTTTATCACCATCTTCACCATTTGACTTTTATGGTGCATCATCATCATTCGTCTCTTCTTCCTCATTCTCCTATTCATCTTCTTCATCATCACTCTTCCTTAGAATGTGAAGTACTTCCTCTTGAGAATGTGCCTCTTCTAGCCCTTTGTTTTGATGTGACCATTGATATATCCACCGTTTTCCATGTCAGTTCATCTCCCTCATGAATAAAATCATCCGCAACTTTAGTCATCCACACACTTCCCCAATCTACCTCTGTTAAGTGTATATAATCATACTTCTCTAGATGCTTCTTTCTTTCTTGGAATCTTTCACAAAGGCACCAATTGTATTGAACATAGACTAAATCATTAATTCTTTTGTGCTCCAATCTATTCTCTTCTTTGTATGAATCTGGAAAAACAAATGACACAAGTATAAAATTAATGAGATTAACACAAATAGACCTCTTATAGAATTCTCTTAAATAAATACTTATGAATTCAAGTATGCTCCAATTATATTCACAACCTGAGGAACTACAACAAAGTCCTAAAATAGCTTAAAGCAACCTTCATTGAGTTCTGGTTCTCCACCATATTTCATTCACCAATCATCCATGGTAATATTTAAGAAAAAAATATAGTTGAGATCACTTCCTTATTCAATAAAATATAAAAGCAAACAAAAAATAATATATGCTAATCAAAAATCATAAACATTAGTAAAATTACTCACTTGATCGCCTCCTATCACGAGCTCTAATTGCCATTGGGCAAGGAAGGATCGCGGATCGGGCTTTAGATCGGGGGCCCAAAACCCGATCCGGATCAATTGGTTCAGCTGATTCGAGCCCGATCTGAATCGGGTACTATTTCTTATGTTTAATAGTTTAAATTTTAAAGTGTTATTTTTTAAGGGATTTTGTGTAATTTTCATGGGAAATCCTACTTCTTTCCCTCTCTCTCCCAGGATCCCACGGAGGCGGAGGAGGAGACAAGGCATCATCTGTTCGCAGTGCTGCATCGGCGGCGTCTGTTCGTGGAGCCAGAGCACTAGCAGCAAGTCTTCGCAGTTACCTTGCAGGCAGAGAAGAACGGAGACATAGGAGGAGGTCGACAGTGGTAGGGCATCGCGATGGCGACATTGGCGGCAGGTGGAGGCACCGGCGGTAGCAAAGTAAGTGGTTTTTTAAGGTTTTTCTCTTTTTCTTCTTGTTCTTCTTATTCTTAGAGGAGGAGGAAGAGGACGTTGCGAAGAAGCCCCGATCGAAGAGTCATGGCCGATCTTGGGTGGGGATCGCACCAGATCGCTTGAGTCGGTCCGATCCGACGCGAGTTAGGGCGATCCAAACTGACCTAGCCGATCTCGGCCTGGGCACTCGGACAAGGCTGGCTCAGGATCAGATCGGACCGCCTAAAATTCAATCGAATCGGGTGACCCGTTTTGATTCTGCCTTCCTTGCCATTGGGTTCCCAAATACACCTCTTTCATTCATATACATCATCATCTAATCATTGATCTTATCTTGTATATCTCCATCTGGTTCCATCCTTTCAATATATACTAGCAAAGAATTTGAGAACTTTGCAACTGAGCTTCAAAATATAATTTAGGGTTCAAGAAAAGTCTTGTTTCATATAGAGGACGATTCAATTGATCCTTCCAATGTTGCTCCACAATTTTCAAGATAGGGTGGTACTTAGCTTTCTTAAAACCATTTTAACTATTTGCTTCTTTACATTCTTCATTACATCATGGATGTATCCCATGGCAGGCTTCTCATCTCTATCAACTAATCTCAAAATCTGCAAAATGGGTTGGTAAGTTGTCAATATCTCTTCAATTGCATGCCAAAACTTCACCTGGAAAACAACATGAGAAACATTTTTCCCATGTTTGTCTTTGCCCATGTACTATTATACAAAGCATTTGAAGTGAACAACCTACGTAGAACTCTCTTCATAAAATCATCATGCACCAATTTTAATGTGAGAAAGGTATTGGCAAATCTTGTAACTCCAAGCCTTGCAAGTTCTCTTCTCTTTGTCTCCTTCCTCATGTACTCAAGCAAACGAGTGTGAGAGCATATGTATGCAGCCAACTTTTTAATTTTTGAGATGGTGCCGGCATTAAGCTTCAATTTACTAGTGTCTTCTAGAATGAAACCAAGACAATGGGCTGTGCAAGGTGTCCAAAACATTTTTTTTCCTTTTCTCCATCAACAATCTACATGTTGCAATTTTATATGATGCATTATTTGTCACAACTTGCACAACATTCTCCTCTCCAACCTTTTAAACCATCATATCCAACAATTCATATAACAATCCTGCATCTTCTCTCTAATGTGAAACATTAATTGATTCCAACTTATGGTAACTTGGTGGCTTGATTTCTAGTCCAAATCGCCATGCAAGTTCAAACATTATCTCAAAACTTCTCAATTTGACAACCGTAAAAGGAACTCCACGTTCATAAAACCATGTGGTTATAGCTCTCTTATGTATTTTTTTCTTCTTTTTTCAATCTAGACTCCATAGTCCATAGTGTTTTGCACTTTTTTCCCACTCCCCCTTGTATCAACAAAATCTTTATTCTTGCAAAAGCATCCGTTGGACCGTTGATCTTGGTTTTGCTTGAAATTGAGATTGAACACTTTTTCCCTGACAAAGTGGAGTTCTCCTTTGATTTCTCAATTGTCTCCTCATCAGAAGAATCATCCTCATTTGTAATTGTACTCTCACGATATGTGATCTTTCTGTTCTTATTTTTGTTCAACCAACTCAATATTTCCTCAGCAACCTCCTTTGTAGTTTTTGAACATTACCCTCCTATTAAATGCCTCTTCTGCTTTTTGATTCGTCGATTTGTTATGAAACCACAAAGCTCACACTTTATTTTATTTTTGTCATGCTCATCTAGCTAATAAGTATACTTTCACTCAGAATAATTAGACTTAGCCTTCCTCTTCACTTTTATACCATGCATGGAACTAGATTTTTCCATGATGATCATTGAAAAAAAAAATTCAAAACATACAAAATTCAAATTAAAACTTAAAATACTTAATAAATAAATAAATTATTAAGTAATAAGGAGGCAAGAGAGTTGTCTTACTATGTGTGAGAGAGAGAGACGACTCTCTGTCTCACTATATGAGAGAGAGGGAGAGATGGGGGCGGCGGAGTGAGAAGAGAGAGACAAGACAGAGAGGGGGTAGAGGAGAGAGAGAGAGGCAGCTCTATCTCATTGTGTGTGTGTGATAGAGAGAGAGAGCGAGAGAGAGAGAGAGGAGGGGCGAGGGAGAGAGATAGAAGGGGGTGGGGGAGAGGGAAGAGAGAGACAGACATTGAGAGGGGGGGCAGGAGACTTTGCTTTCCTATGCTTATGTGTAGTGTGTACAGAGAGGGGGGGAGAGAGACGACAGTGGCTGCAGATGACCGCTATGGTGTCTGCGGACTGCCCGATGACGGCAACGGCGATGACCGGCAGCGATCTTCCTTAAAGCCTCGAACCCTAGAGAAAGGTAGGGGATTTCGGGGATGGGGGATTGAGGGGGTGGCTTCATAGTTGGATCTAAAAATCCGAATCCGATCATCAATGTTGGTTGGGTCACCGAAACAAGGTAGGAAGGTAGCTGTCTTGGGCCACCTAGGCTGCCTAAGCAATGCCTTGGCCTGCCTTTTTGCTGCCCAGTAAGGCGTGCGATTGCCTTGGCTGCTAGAGGGCACCTTCGTTGCTTAGTGAGCGCCTTGACAACTATGCTTCTTCTTCTTCTTCTTTTACCAGCTACTGTTCATCCCTCTCGGATGAATAGCAAAAGTAAGGAATGAACATTATCAGGTACCACTGTTCATTTTAAAAAAATTTATGGGGTGGGGATTGCGCCGTATTGGCCGGTCCAGGGATGATCCCAGCCGATCTGGCCAATTCGGTCCATGAATCAGGACAGGGAGGTTCGAGATTGGATCCGTTCGATCCTTCCTTCCATGGAAATTGGAGAAACTAAATTTTACCCAAAAGGTTGATGCAGTAAAATGCCTGTTCATAACATTATTATTGTGTTCAGATCATTTGTTTATAATATTAACCATCAATGATTGTCTAAATTATAAAATCCAGTGGCAGATTGTTTTTTTTTTTTGTTTTGAAATCTTGTGAACTTGGAAATCCTTTCTTGTTTGGGTTTCTTGCCCCCCCCCCCCACCAAGGGAATGTGGATTGTACCTGCAATATTATTAATAAATAGATGGGGTACAATCAAAAGGAAAAATGTAAGGGACGAAAAGATTCCTCCCCAACTAAAAATAAAACATATGAATTTCCCTTCCCCAATCCTCAGAAGAAACACAAAGGAGATATTTACTCCAAGAATAATGTAAAGAAAGCGCCTGAAGATTAGTATTCTTTATATAAACTCTGGTGCTTCAGAATATGTGGTCGTTCCTCTCCTATCAAGTGCTCCAAAGGATAGTGTAGAAATCCTGAGAATCGAGCGATGGATAAGAGAAGGAGAGAGGTGCGAACTGTTTGAGGGAGGAAGAGATGACTAAAATAGGGGTGGATCCCACCATGACTATATTTATGTGTAATCACACTAATTACAAGTATGCCATCAAACCATTATGACCTAATTACCCTCAAACTAAAGAGGGCAACCAAACCATAAGGCTAAAACCCAATTCAAATATACATGGACAAAAATACCCTTGTACAATCTCAATTAACCCTGCAACATAATAGATATCTTGAATGTTCAGCATGGACAGAACAGAAAGAAACTGATCCCGAGACAACCCTTTGGTAAAAACATCAGAAACTTGATTTGCAGACCGAACATAGGGCAAACAAATCTCACTGGGGTCGAAGTTTTCCCATGTGAAGTGACGATCAATCTCAATATGTTTGGTGCAATCATGTTAAACGGGGTTATTACCAATATTATTAGCTGCCTTGCTATCACAATAAGACTTCGTAGGAACATGAACTTAAACTCCGATATCTTGCAAGAAAAGCTTCAACCATAGCATCTCAGTGACTCCTTGTACCATAGCTCTATTCTCAGCTTCAACACTTGACCTTGTGCACATTGTCTGCTTCTTGCTATGCCAAGTAACAAGATTCCCACCGATAAAGGTGCAATACCTTGTGATGGACCATCTATCATCTCGAGAACTTGTTTGTAACCCTCAACATTGAGGTGTGCTGCCTTGGTATATAACAACCTTTTGCCTGGGCATGAATTGGCATACCTTAGAATTCATTCAACTGCTTGCATATGAGGCTTGGGTGGTGTATGCATAAACTGGCTAACAAAACTCCTAGTATAAGCACTGTCCTCCCTTGTAAGGGACTATTTAACTTGTCAACAAGGCACTAATACACTCCTTTGTCATGATCAGATAACAACTCACCGGTAGTTTCACACAACGCATGGTTTACACTATGGGAGTATATGCTGGCTTGCAACCCAATTTCCCTGTTTTTTTAAGCAAATCAAGAGCATGCTTTCGCTGACATATATGGAGACCATGTTGGGATTTTCCAACTTCAATGCCAAGGAAATACTTCAACTCTCCAAGGTCTTTAATCTCAAATTCTCGTGCTAGGTCTCTCTTGGGCTTGCTGATTTCTGAATCATATCATCAACATAGACAAGATATGATACGAATCACCACAACTTTCTATCGTGTTCCTACAAACTTGTAAACAAGGTATGATAAGAATTGCCTTGAGAATACCCAAAACGCACCATTGCAGCACGGAATCTCTCAAACCAAGAACGAGGGGACTGTTTCAATCCATACAATGTCTTTTCGGACGATGTACTCTCCCTTCTGCAATTTATGCCTGGGAAGCGGCTGCATATAGACCTTTTGGAGATCACCATTGAGAAAGGTGTTTTTAACATCCAGCTGATAAAGATCCCAAGAGAATTGAATAGCAAGAGAAAGAATAATACACACAAACTTCAACTTGGCCACAGGAGCAAAAGTTTCAAGATAATCAACACCATAAGTCTGAGTATAACCGCGAGCTACACGGCACACTTTGTACCATTGAGCAGTACCATTAGAATTGTATTTAATAGTATAAACCCAATGGGAGCCAACCACACTCTTTCCTTGTCTATAGCAGCCATCCCCTTTGGATCCTTCACTGCTCCAAAAAAGGAATTAGGAACATGATATTGAGAAATAACATAAAGAAAGTAATAATAACAGGGCGAAAGTTGAGAACAGGACACACAATTGCAAATGGGATGACGAATATATGCCTGAACAGCCTTCTGAATAGCAATTAGAAGGTCAAGATCTAGTGGAGAATCACAAGTAGAGGGAAGGGAAATTGCCATAGGACCCGTAGCACCCTGAACACCCTTCTTCTTGCTTGTGCCACATATGCCTGGAATGATAAGATCCGATGCAGGTGCATCCATCACAACACTAGAGGGAACCAACCATGAAGAAGAAGGGACACAAGTACAAACCACTGGGACAGACATGAGAGTAGGAAAGGACAAAGAAACAACAGGCTTTCCCTGGCACAAGGACAGAGAAGAGAAATAAGATTGGACTCGAAGAAGGTGACATTTTAAGGACATATCTCCGATCTGTCTTGGGGTCTAAGCATATGTACTCCTTTTGGGTGGAAAAATATCTGAGGAAGATGCCACAAACAGCGGAGGGTTCAACTTCATTGAATTAGAACTATGACAATGAATGAAAAAAAGGCAACCAAAACACGAGGTGGCAAGGAGAACAAAGAATGGTCAGGAGGCAAAAGCCGAAGAGAAGAGGTATGACCAAGTAAAAGCCGAAGGGAAGAGGTATGACCAAGTGTTCGCGATGGCAAAAGCCGAAGAGAAGGTATTTCCAAAAATCTTCTAGACCTCTGGCTGATGGAGCAGTTAATAAACAAATGAACAACACAGCCTGCTCTCCACATAAAGGACAAAGAGTATCACCATCATGATTTCGTTCTTGTTGTGATTTATATGGTGAAGAGACAAGGATAGGAATATTTCTCATGCTTCAAATTTTTGGTTAGATTTGGGAGGCGGCTATTGGCACTATATTCGTGTATATTTATAACCCATCATGTTTCACTGCATATTGTTTTCTCTGTCCAAAAAATCATAAGTGATGGGGGGCACAGAGAGGGAGGTACTTTCCCAAGGAATAGATTAGATCTCCATCGCGAATGTACACCTATGCAGGACACTTAATGTGTTAGCTACAACAATGTAGGCAGCAGGCTACTTTGTATGCTAAAACCCCCAAGACATAAACAGCAAGATATAAGTAAATGGGAAAACAGGGAGGAAGCAGGAGGGGAGAGGGAGGGAAGGCAGGATGGTGGTTTCCTACTATCCTCCCAAGGAATAGATCACATCTCCATTGAGAAAACATAGACAGCAAGAATGTAAATAAAAGGAAATGATTGTGGAGGGTTCTGTTTTGTGGTGATCAACCAACGTAGCTCACATTCTAAACCATTTTGTTATAAAGAACAGGAAACAAGTTGGCAAGAATGGAGAATGGATTGTGAACACCTATAGGATTTTCTCCTGACGATGTCACTTGCTTCTTTATCATTATCTGCAAGGCCAGCGTGTTCCATTGGAAGAGATTTTGCCTTTTCTTCCTTTAAAGTCACAACTATGGTAATGTGAATTCCCTCAACTCCTTTTTTGTTTTGTTGGGGGGGTTAGAGTGATGCACACTATCTTTGTGTGCCTTTTGTATAGGGGTTTTTTGGGGTACTTTGACCTTACTTGTATATCCCCTTTTTTGTTCAATACAATAGTGGTACCACGCACTTTCAAAAAAAATTATATAAGAGTACTTCGATTATGATATGTAATTGGTAGAAAAAGGACCATGGTATGTGACACCTAATTAGCATCCAACTCAAAACCAATTGGTGGCATTGCCCTCATTCAAGATCTCAAAGATGATGAATTTGATGAATCTCTCTTTTTATTACAACTTTGAATCAAGGTATGCAAAATCGGGATCGGCCGATCTGATCGGATTTTGGTCGGTCCGATCTGATTTCGAGCCGACCTATCCCGATCCCTCGTCAAGATCGGCTGAATCGGCCCAGATCTGCTCGAAGCGCCCTAAATCGGGTGATTCGACACAATCATCACCCATCCTCCTCGTCCTCCTTCACGTGCCTCCTCATCCTAGCCAGTACAATACAAGCAAAAGAAGAATAATAAGAAGAAGAACCGTCGCCGCTGTCGTCATTGCCGTCGGTCCCCATTCCTGGCACCTCTTCATCCTCGCCCTCACCATCGGCTTCTCTCAAAAGAAGAAGATACGACGCCGATGCCACCATCGCGACCCCCTGACCCCGTTGACGCTGCCGTCGACCTCCTCCTCCTTCCACCCGCCCTCTCCACCTTTGTTTTCCTAGAAAAGGTAAAGTGGAGAGAAAAAGGAACTCTCGACTATTGAGTATTGAGAAGGTAGAGTGGAGAGAAAAGGTAAAGAGTAAAGTGAATTTTACATTTATATAAAATCCCCCGCAACGAGGAGAGTTTGGTACTTGAATTTTCCAACTCCATTCTAGATGTCTCTTATTTGGTGTGGCATCCTTTCTTGCACCGACCTCATTTCTTCAGGTGTTCGGGTCTGTCTAGGGAAAGACAATCATTGTCTTTTCTGGAAGGACAGATGGTGCAGCGACTTTACTTTGGAGGCTTCCTTTCCTAGTCTGTTCACGATCTCGGTTGACTCTTTGGGGCCGGTTGACTGGGCATTTGATCCCCACTCTTTCAGGAGGTACCTCATGAGTACCGAGTTGGAACAGTTCCATGTCCTCCTCTTGAATCCTGATCCTCCTTGACTTTGGCCCGCACCCCTTGAGGGAGGATGCGTGGACTTAGAGGTAGGACAGGGAGGAGACCTTCTCTGTTAGGTCTGTCTACTCCATCATCTCTGACGGCGGGATGCGGCACAACCTTGCTCCCCACATCTGGAAACCGAGGAGCCCATTGAACGTGAAACTTCCGGGGAGGCTTCCCATCAGAGATAGGCTTCTTCGCTTCCTACTGGGTATCCAGTCGACATATTGCTTGCGTGGCTTAGAGGGTGAGTCCATAGACCACATGTTTGTAGATTGTCCCTACTCGCAAGGGTAGTGGGAGGTTGTGACTTCGAGAGCCCGAGACTGATGTATAGCCCTTTATCGGGTCCTGGGGTAGGAGTTGACCCCTCAGAGGTGATCATATTGTTTGGTGACTTATTCTGCATATCACTCTTGTCCCTATGGTGTGAAAGGAACAACAAAATTTTTAGGAAGGAGGTTAGAGTGGAGGACTCTTTTATTTCTTTCATTTGTACTAGAGTGAGGGAATAGACAGAGTTGCTATGTAATGTGAATGCTCTCAACTCACCTCTTTTTGTTTTGGTGGGAGGGTAGACTGCCCCACACTGCCTTGGTGTGGTTTTTTGTACAGGGTTGCCTTGGTGTGGTTTTTTGTACAGGGTCTCATTTTGGGAGCTTGTACATCTTCTTTTTCATTTAATACATATAGTGGTACCACCCACTTTCAAAAAAAATAAAACCCCCTGCAACACCGCCTACATACAATTAACCTCAACTGTTGGGCTTGGTCAGGATCGCTTCGGGATCGGTCGGGTTGGCCGACTCCACCGATCTGGATCGGGTTTGGGCCGGCTGATCCGATCCTGATACAGTCTGCCTTCCTTACTTTGAATAGCATCAACATTGATGTTGCTCTGAAGGATCAGGTAATTTGGAGCCATAATGCTGGCACCTTCTATGCTAAATCTCTGTATCAGCTGATTGAAGGTCACCGTGACAATTTGCAGCACAGTTGCAAGGATTTGGAAGGTTGGGTCAAAGTAAGGGCTTTCATGTGGCTTTGGAGACGAAGGCATATTGTCACCAGGTTGTATCGCCGGAAATGTGTTTCTGATTGTGATGCTCAGTGTACCTTTTACACCAATTTCTATGAAGCTGTGGATCATTTGTTTCTCCAGTGTCAGTTGAATCGACAAATATGGGATGCTTTTAACAGTGTGACTGGACAGTATTTTAATTTGCGACTGTGGAAGATATTGGGTCTCACTTTCAAGGGCTGAAGACTAAGCTTGGAAAAGGCGATGTAGTGAAGATCTCAGCCTTGCTCTCCCATGCAATTTGTTGGAGTACATGGAAACATCTCAACGAAACAGTTTTTTGGGGAGTTGATTCTACTTAGAGAATATTTGTCTTCACATCTTGTCTTTTCTACATACTTGGGCTTGACATATTTCACATGTTAATGCACAGTCTCCGAAGAGTGTTACCCAGGCTGTGTAATTTGTCCGGTTGTAATTCCTCCTCCCCCCCCCCCCCCCCCCCCCGTTTTGAGGTTAGAGGAAGCTGTCCTCAATATTTTTTTTTATTGTATCTCCTCTGTTTGCAATAACGTTGGTGGTATGGTCTACTAATCTAAACAAATAAATTTGGTTTTCATTTCAGAGTTGCATGATAACCAGGGGGTTTCATGTAGATGTTTGGTTGTTTTGGTTCAGTATTTAGTCTGCATTTGCCTGATATCTTGATTCAGCATCATGTTCGAAATTTAACATCATGAATTTTACTTGGAAAGAAGAATCATTTTCAGTATAAGCTACTGGTAATGGAGCTGTTTGATGAATTTTCGGATGGTCCGTGAAGAGTGATGATAGATATTTATTGTTTCCTTTCTTTCATGTAAAAGGATTAAGTTTATTACCTGAACTATATACAAGCCCCTTTTATCAAAATTTCAAATATTGGTCTTTGACTTGTGGTTCCTTATTTTTGATAAGGCAAGAGCTATCGTTTTTATTATAGCGGTTTCCAATGATTTTTTGAAATTGATGAGTTCTCTTCCACTTTCAAAAAAAATGATGAGTTCTCTTCTGTTTTGAAGGCAAGAGAAACCAAAGTTGCACTTGATTACTTTGAGACAAAGCACAAGCTGCTGCTGGCTTACATACAAGCTATTAGCTTTTATCTCTTACTCAAATCTGAAGGTCTTCCTGTCCGTGATCACCCAGTAATAGCTCGTCTTGTTGAAATCAAAAATTTGTGGGAAAAGGTCTTCTTAGAAGTCTCTTTCATATATATGTATTTTTTTAATTTGCTTTATAGAGAGATTAATTTTGTAACTGATAATGTTCTCTCAACCTGTATCATCCCTTCAAATCTTGAATCTGCAGGTAAAAAGTATGGATGGCAATATTTCTTTCCAGCTTGAAGAAGCTGTCAACCGTGATGCTAGTAATGAGACAGGAAAAATTGTTGTCAAGGAAAATGTTGCACCAGAAGTTGAATCTGCAGTCATCAGTATTCCTGCCAAAGCAAATGAAGTACGTTGGTTTTTGTTTGTACTTATATTATATATAAGGCAAGCTGCATTTCTACATTTTTCACCTTAAATGTATCCATGATACTACAGACATCTGAAGTGAGTGAATTTGTAAATGGTGGCTTGTCAAAGGAAGATGACAAATCCAAACTTGGCAATGAGAAACATCAGGTTCGTGGTTCATTTGGGCACTCTTATGGAGTTCATTTTCGTTAACTAAAAAAAACCACATCAAGTGACTTTTTCTTACATTTGGTAGAATGGTCAAGTGGGGCACCAAAGCTTGGAAATGCTTAAAGTAAGAGCAAGTCTTGAAGAAAAGTTGAAGGAAAAGCTTGTTTTTCATTCTATTGCTCCAAAGACCAGCAAAGTACATAATCATGCTTTAGAAACTATGAACAGGTACATGTCATGTGTTATGGATTCCCTTTTCTCAAAATAGATGTCCTGTGTTTAGCATCCGAAATGCTGCAGTCCATTGTTTTCTTACACTGAAAGGCTTTAATTTGTCATGCCAGACGTCTGAGAACATTAGCTGACTTTGATGATGATGTTACTGATGATGGACTGCGCCATGGAGTGAATAGTGAACTACACAAATTTGTTCCAATGAAAGTTAATAAGCCTACGGTATGTCATATTTCACATTTACTTAAAAATGAGCCATGGAAAACCTCTAATGGTGTTTTAATGGATGTAAGAATGTTATGGAACTTTCTGATATGAAGTTCTTTTCAGTGAAAAGCTGATTTTTTTTGCATACAAGATATACAGCACCCCCTTCTTTTTATTTTCTCTCCTATATTGGACGTAGAGTCGTTAAAATCATAAAAAAAAATTTACCTCTACCTGGTTTGAGTGTTGTGGGTCACAGTAACCATAAACGAAACCGCGGGGGGAGGGGAGAGAGAGAGAGAGAGCAGTAAAAGGAAAATTTGAGTATGGTAGGCAGGAGGCAGGCTGTGTTATTGTGTGTGGGGTGGGGGCCTGGGGGGCAGAGAGAGTGCGGTAAAAGGAAAATCTGACTATGGTAGGCAGGATCCAGGCTGTTTTACATTGAAGTAGTGCCATTAGATGTGTTCCGTGGAAAGAAAATAAGCTTTTATCTGTAGGCTCTGCTGCATTCAAATGACATGTTTTATTCCTGTTTCTCCAGTAACTCAAAAATGAATTCTGTTGAGCAATACCAACATGCATTCAAAAGTAAATTTCTTTTCCTCTGGATCCATTATGAGCAATGAGATTTTGGGTCAATTTTGATGAAACTTTTGGAGTCAATTCATTTACAATATTCTGCTTAAAGTCTTTTGTATTAAAAGGAATGTTGTTTGGAATAATTTACACAGCAGCACTTTTATTTCTGGTGTTACACTTTTATGACGCAAAAAGACAAATAATATTGACAGGCGTTGTTATGAAGCAATCATGTCTATCAAGGGTCTCTATTCAGCTTCTGTCCAGAGGAAAGAACTGTGCTTCACACGGTCATTTTAAATTGTATCATCTATCCTTGATTCATCATGCTATAGAAATATCAAGCACGATACAGGGGCCTTTCTTAACTCCACAACATCCACCTAACTTGGCGTCAATTTGAAATGTAGGTGATGGTTTGGATGTTTCTTTCAAAAGTTTTCTTTGCGGGATGTGTTCCCTTGAGAAGAACCATTTTTCAAGGAAAAAGAAAAGTATTCCTTTGAAATGGCAACAACATATTATTCCATGATGATTCATGGCCTCTGGTCACCTTCCAAAAGAACAACACACGGTTCTGTCACCCCTGATTGGAAGAGTCTGCTTATCCATCTTTCCCATGATCTGGGGGATCTTATGTGATACTTGGGAATGATTTAACAGTACAGGCTCTTACAAACATTTGCACAGACACATGCGGGAGAAAGAGCCATCAATCAATATGCATATATTTTTTTTATCTTTTTTGGTTTATTGTGGTCATAATATAATTAGACACAATTTCACCTTTTACTCAAAAAGATGCTTAACATGTATGTCAAGAATCTAGTAAAGTGGTGAATATAGTGTAGAGATGTCGATGAGTTTTACTTATATATGTTTTCCTCGGGGGGTGGGACAACTTTCTCAGGGTAAACCTTGAGGTTGTGAGATCGATTCCCACCCGTGGACACCTACAGGGGGTATTTACACCGTGATTATTGATCTGGGTCGGATGAGTACCCAGTACCCACTGCCCGAGAGAGGTTTGAACTCCCCCAACTCAGGCTACCGGTGATTCGGGCTTGACCCTGGGCAGGTGGGTTTACTCTCGGATTTCTAAAAACAAAAGGTTTCTTTATATAGTTGTATCTTGCAAGTTTATTTTGGTCATACATTGATGCTCGTGATATGCCGTCAGGGATTCTGAAGTTTAAATAAGCGCATCGATTAGAGATTGTTCTCTTGATTATGATGACAAACTGAATTAGATCTTGATCAATCTGCCTTATGCAATTATCATTTGACAGTTGAGTTGTACAATAGTTGAATTGAAATTACGTTACCAGTTGTTCACTTGAGTTGCACAACAATTGAAACAAAGCAAGTAGTGATGATATGCATTGCATAACATACGAGAAAATGATGAAGCATGTGTTTTGATAAAATCTTATGTTAGTCATTTTTGTTGAATCCAATGGCTGATGATGCTTTGGTAGACTCATGATTAGTAAAGGCCCACAAGGCTGTTAATGTGTCATCAAGACCAAGTAAAATTTGAAATTTTCTCACATACTCAGTGACCAAATATACCTTTCCCAAGGTCGCAAGTCCATTCTGGGTAGGGTACTTGACAATGTTCTTCAAAGAGGGCCATCAGAGCAATTATGCCAGCGAAGTGATTCGTTTTGAAGTTGCTAGGATGTCTTTGTCTACTACAGATTGAGAATTGATGACTTCAGTATGGCTTGTATCTCATGCTTATTGACACGCTCTTTTTGCTTTTGTGATCAAGTTTGTTTCTGGTGATGATGACTTGCCCATGAGAGATGACCTTGGAGAGAAACGGAAAAAATATGTGGATAAGATGGTAGACATGGCTGAGAAGCAAAGAAAACATGAGCTCCGAGCTCTTGGAAAAACAGGAGCTGGTTCCGATACTGGCGTTCGAGATGACATCACAGCTGTTGGGACTAGGTCCACTGCCACTGGTGCTGATACGCAAGTTGACGGTGGAATATTGGAGTCTGAGGATGAGTTCTATAAAGAAGTAAAAAGGCAAAGGCTCACAAAACTCTCGGCAAAAGCAACACTCTATACAAGGCAAGTATTTGATGGGTAAAATGCTGAGTCGTCATTCATTTCTCTCCCTTGAAATGTGTTGAAGCCAAAATAGTGATACCTGCCTTCTAAACAATACGTTTTTGTTTTGTTTCACAGAACTCCCGCTATTCCATCTTCACTAGAAGATGAAGCGGATGGTAAGCGGCAGATTACCCACCAGGTTTGTCTTCATGACCTAGTCTCTCGGCCTCTTTCCCTTGAATTCTGAATTCAAGTTTCACCAACTCTTTTGAACCCTCAAATCAGATGGAGAAAAATAAGGGGCTGACCCGCAATCGGAAGAAGCTAACGAAGATTCCCCGAAAGAAATACAAGGTGAGCTTTATGAGCTTGGAATTAAAAACAACTATACCAGCATGGATTTTTATTTAGGGTCCGACAATTTTCCCCTCGCTCTTTCAGATTAAGCACCAAAAAGCTGTTGTGCGTCGCAAAGGACAAGTACGTGATATCAGAAAGCCAGCAGGCCCATACGGCGGAGAGGCATCAGGAATCAACACCAGAGTTAGTCGTAGTGTTAGGTTCAAGAGCTAGTAGGATCATCGTCGATTCTTCTTGTGTACGTCTTCCTGCAGAAGCTTTTGTGGGGTGAGTGCTCCCTGTATCACCAAATTTTGACCTTAGAATGTAGTTATTTTCTGAGAATTGCGTGTTTGTTTCTTGCTTCTAATTGATGGCTCTAAAAAAATGTCATTTCAAAATTATGGATATGAATATTATACCCTTTCTATAGGGTAGCTCAATAGAGCGTCACAGTTCAGCTCATATTCGCTCTTGTACTGTTAACAAAAGAATGTTCATGATTTGGATCAATTTCATAGCCAATTTCGATGCAGGAATCGATCCTTTGAATCGCCTTTAGTCAAAATGATGGCAGTAATCCTTCTCTTGTTAAAAGACAGTTCCTCGGCCCCTTGGGCCTTGGTGTGTATGAGCACACGGGACCCAACTGCATGGGAGGGAATTCTGGTACATTTACAATCCTGTACGGCGGACACAGGTTTATGCGATTCAGCTTCAGCTCGTTATCGTAATCGAACCGATGTTTGGGTCAGTAGCTGGTTCGATTCGAATTGATTGGACCGTTCAATCGAATCGATTTGAACCGTGATGTCTTCGTAATATTGATACACGGTATGATTAGATTTTATAACTCAAGATAATTAGAAATAAGATATAATGATCAAAATAAAAAATATACATATATAATTATTAATCATTAGTATGAAATTATGTAGGTAAAAAAATAACAATAACATGACTAAATAAAGTAATAAATTGATTTTAAAATTTTATGATATTTCATTGGTATTCACTCTTCACAATTGATTTCTATGTTCTTTTAAAATTTTAAATTTTAAATATATTTAAAATAAAATGACAAATAATAATAAATTAATAATAATATAATTTTGTTTCGACATAAATATCATTTGAATATCTAAATATTTTTATGTTTATTTTTTATTTTTTATTTAAAAGGTGAATCGGGTCCGATCAATTCATCAGTCTGATTTTTTAACATTAAATCGGATCGTTCTTAATCGAATTGATTCTTAAATCAGTTGATCGGATCGATCTTACGATAACACTGCTCTTTCTATGAAGTCTACTAAATAATCATATCACATGAAAACCCGTGTTTTATTATATGTATAATACCCTCAAGATTCCCGGGCTGTGTTAATAGCTATTTGACTAAATTTACAATGATCACATTAGAGTCAACATGTTGCAACGTTAACTGGAATCACGGAGTCGCCTCAATAACATGAATCATAAGTCGTTCTTTCTAAAGCTGAACCAGGGCTGCAAAGAATAATGTTTCAAACCTGAATCAAGTAAATTAATCAGTAACGCATTGAAAAATTAGGTACAGCTGTTTGTAGGATATCCCAAACGGGCTGCCGCTTTAGTTTTTTATTGACATACAGATTCATGCCTTGTGAGGGCTTATTTTTCGGCCTTTGTTGAAACATTAAATTACTAAATTGATATAGTATTAATATGTTAGCACCTCTTAACTGCAGATCCATCAGGGGTGGACAAGTTGGATAATAGCTCTGTGGGCAACAGTGAGGTTATATTATCAAATCCCACCCATGAACATAAATATTAGGGCTGATATCCACTTGTGGTTCACATGGATTTCCACTCCACACCACTGATACACCAACATTTCTCTTAATCCAAATTTTCTTTGATTTTCATTGGACTAATTAAAACTTAAAGAAGATTGGAAGAGGAAAATCGATAGATTATCACACTACCATAATTTGATAGTAGGATAATCCAGATGCACGTTTTCGATGTGAAGTTATAACAGAGTGTCACATCAACTGTCACTGGTCATCATTGGAATGCATGTACAGACCAATTAAGAATTTAACATACATCATTTTGAGGAATATTACATTGTTACTCTTTTTTAGGGATATAAATGGATCGAGTTCGGCTAGACCAATATCATACTTTATCTGTAAAAATTTTATAAATACCATATCCGGATAGTACTCTATTATTTTTGCGGATATAGATACGGGTATATCCATCACTGGTACGGATATATTCGCGGATATCCGTATCCGTCTATAAATAATGAGTCCACATCCATATTCAAAGGAACGTGGGATTTATGGGAAGTGAAAACATAGAAGTCCGGTCAATAATTTTCTTACCAAAGTAATTTTATATTTTATAAAAACGTCATTATAATTTTAGCAAGAATATCAAACTCACAAATCCAATAAGGAGGACAACATGTTGAGTTCATGTCAAAATCATAGACTTAATATGCACAATGAGTTATTAAGAATTGGTTCGGATCGAGTGTGGATTCGGGTGTACTAAATTCATACCCTATCCGAATATGAAACGGATATATTAAACACATCAGAATTCGAATCTATATCCGTTTATTGTTTATTTGAGTGTTACTCGAACCCGACCCGTCACGGGTCGGGTGATGCGGGTAATCGAATTTACAGTTATTTTTAACATCCCTACTCTCTTTCCATCTTTTCTGCGACATTTAGACGGAGAAAAGCGCTGACCTAAGGAATACCAAATTTAATTTCCACGTTTCCTCTATTTCAACTATCCAATCTGAGGATGTGGTCGCTGAGACGAGGATGACAGATTAAATGGCAAAAGAGTGGCACGTATGATTTTATCCCTAATAACATATCGGGGATAATTTTCATTTTTACAGTAACAAAAAAATGGACAACCAAGCTGACCTCCTAAAGGCAAAATAGCCACGAGATAAAAAATCTGAAAATTCCCATTTTGCGCAAGAACAAACAATATCGACCACTTTTCATCTCTTTACATCACTGTAAAATGAATTGATAGCTGTAAGAAATAAATAAATAAATGTACGGTGTGACTCAATTCTGATATATTGAAAACGGACTCACCGTCCAAAAGATGCCGGCAATTTGGACGGATCATTGATGGTTCGGATTGGATCTCGGGTGGGTAGATGTATTCTTGGTATTAAAAAAAGACCTTTTAACCACATCCGAACGGCTCTTCTTCCTTCTTTATTGAACTTCGATCCGATCACCCGACTTCTCTGCGCAGTTAGGTCGCACCATGTAGGGCCGGCGTGATCCACTCGCGCGTGGTGCTACACGCGCCATTCGCCTCCCATTGCTGGACAAAACACTGCCGAGACAGATTTTGCCACATCTTCTAATCGGGAATCCAGCCTCCAGGTCCATTCGCACTTGGATTGGCGTGCGAGTGGGACCCTACGAGGCGAGAACGTGGCATTTGCCCTTTTATCACCCACGGGACCACGCTGGCTGCACGCGTCGACGGGCGGAAGGAAAGTTTATCAGTCAGTTATTCTAAAAAGATATTATAATATTCTAGTCAGTTAGATGATAGATGACTTAAATACTGTCGGTAAGAGAGAGAGAGCGGTGGGGAGGGACAGGTGGACTTCAGACGTCAGTGAGGAGGGCTCCAAGCGTTTCAGATGTCGACAAAGAGGGTAACTCCGGTGAGGAGGACTTCGCCAGAGCACTTTACCCCGAGTATGACGTGGCCATTGCCGTCACCGACGACCACAAAGGGCCTTAAACCTGGTGCGCTGCCCAGTGCATTTCTACTTTTGCACAAGCATGATCTTCATCACCTCGTCCTTGAGCTGTGGCCCCGGTAGGGTCTCTCTCTCTCTCTCTCTCTCTCTCTCTCTCTCTCTCTCTCTCTCTCTCTCTCTCTCTCTCTCTCTCTCTCTCTCTCTCTCTCTGTGTGAGAGAGAGAGAGAGAAGGCGTAGTCGACGGAGTGTAATACCCTCAAATATAATTAAGTTCTATGTTATATTATTGAGACGTCTTTTAAAATATCGACGTAATTATTGTAAAGAACTCCACTATTAAGCGTGCTTAATGGGGAGTAGTATTGAGATGGATGACCTCTCGGGAGACCTCTCATTCTAGAGCTGATCATTATTAGAAAAGGATAAAACCGTGAGGTTGATAAGTCAAAGCGGACAATACATCGACAGTATAGAGTATGAGACGTGACAAAATATATAGTATCAGATACATATCTCATCCGGAGGCCAAAACATTGACGGTATAAAGTACGGGGCATGACAAAATTGTATCAAAGTCATACCCCAGTCGAAAATGTGAGAACTAATATGGTGTTTGGTTGCGCTTTTGGTGGGGACACCGGGCCCACTACCGGGCCTAATGTTCGGAGCCGACGCCGCACCACCACTGCACCGAGCTTATGGCTCGGAGATCCGACTGCCTGAAGACTCGATGTCACATATTTATGTATTGAGTATGTACGCGTGTAAAATACATGTATTTACTACATGTATTATTTCCTTTTTGTTTTATTGGGTAAGTGTGAGCGACGTCACGCGGTTCGGAGTTCGATGGTGCGGGGAAGAGGATGCGGAGAGCGCGCGGGCTCTTCTTTTTGTTTGTTTTGCTGTTTGCTGCAACACAGAGATGAGAGAAGAGAGAGAAGGGGCCACCACGGGAGATTGCTCCGGCGGGGCGAGCGGGACAAGTATAATATAGCAATATATGGGGTTCAAACGGCCATAGCGGGAAGTGACTCGCCGCGACCTCGGGGGGACGGGAATGGTGCAGAAATTAAATAACAAAAATTGAAACGGCCATTGAGGAAGTGACTCGCCGCGGCCTCGAGAATATGAGCAGAATATGGCAGAATATAAAAGAGAATATAAGAACAGAGATTTAAACGGCCATTGGGGAAGTGACTCGCCGCGGCCTCGAGAATATGAGCAGAATATAACAGAATATAGAGAGAGTATAAGAACGGAAATTTAAACGGCCATTGGGGAAGTGACTCGCCGCGGCCTCGATGATATGAGCAGAATATAACAGGATATAAAGAGAATATGAGAACAGAAATTTAAACGGCCATTGGGGAAGTGACTCGCCGCGGCCTCGATGATATGAACGAAATATAACAGGATATAAAGAGAATATGAGAACAGAAATTTAAACGGCCATTGGGGAAGTGACTCGTCGCGGCCTCGATGAAAAGATGTGATCGCCAGGGGCCGAAAGACCCCAAAATAAGAAAGTGATCGCGCCTACCTCAAGAGCGGGAGATGGCGGGTTGCTTCTTCCTCTCCTTCCGGCCGGCCGACGGAGAGGGCTTTCCTCGGCTACCCTTGCAAAACAACGACAAACAAATGACAAGTGGCTTAGAAAGATGAATGTGTAGTATTCATATCCTTGCAATAAAAATGACGAAATAACGGGAAGACACACACCTGGTTGGTGTTATCTTTTAAACCCCTCTCGGACTCGAGTAGGAGGAAAATGAGATGATGGATGCGAGATGATGAATGCAAAAGAACTACGAAGAAAAGGAAAGAGTTGGCTTATTGGATGTGCCGGTGGTGAAATTCGGCGGAGCTCCGGCAGCGTGGGGACGACGTAGAAGCGCGGTGGATGAAGACGACCTTCCTCTCGCGAGCGTGGGCACCCGAGAAGCCGGCAGAACCTCCACCTACAAAAGACCCCACGGGTTAGAAGAATGACTCCGTAGCCTCTGGGCTCCGGCAGCCTATCGGATCACTGCTTCGCTCCCCTAGAACTGAGGGGGTGGGCCTCTATTTATAGAGCTCCGGAAGGTGGAGGCGTCCAGGACCCTGGACACCTCCATCAGGGCCGAAATAATATTTTATTCTATTTTTATTGATTTTTTTGGAATACTTTTGTGGGGGCGTCCAGGGTCCCGGACGCCTCAAGTAGGTCCACCGAAAACCGACGACGGCCGCACGCGGTTCGGCACAACGCGTGGTTTTGTGAGCGGCGCCTCGTGATTCAGAAATGGGCGCGTCCAGCTGACCGGACGTCTCTATATTTTGGATTTTTTCACACACGACAAACCGTCGTTCGGTGGCCGGCGCCCGTGAGGGAGTTGATGGAGGCGTCCAGAGGCCTGGACGCCTCCAAAAATATATTATTTTATTGGTTTTCTTGTCTTTTTATGATAGGGCTGGCATTTTAATTTTTTTTTATTTGTTTTTATGGAGGCGTCCAGGGGCCTGGACGCCTCCATTAATATGTATATATTTTTATTTATTTTTTTGTTTTTGTATGCCAACTGGCATTTTATACTTATTTTTTATTTTTTTTGTTTTTATGGAGGCGTCCAGGGGCCTGGACGCCTCCATTAATATATGTATATTTTTATTTATTTTTTTGTTTTTGTATGCCAACTGGCATTTTATACTTATTTTTTATTTTTTTGTTTTTATGGAGGCGTCCAGGGTCCTGGACGCCTCCATTAATTTATATATTTTTTATTTAGTTTAAGCCCTGAGAAAATAAATAAAATAAATTAAAAATATGGGGGCGTCCAGGGGCCTGGACGCCCCCATTAAGACCCACCCGGGTCCTTAGATCAGGCGTCGGCGGGCGCCCGGCAGACACCCTTCTTGGTTCCGGAACCTTTTGATGCGTCTGACTGGTGTTGATGCCGTCCGAATGCCGTGATGAGACGATTCCGGATGCCGAAAAGGGCGGAAGAAGACTCAAGAAAAGGAAGTACTCAAGTGATTCGAAATGCGTAAGCCGTCGCGGGGCGTCGTATAGTAATATGAGACTTTCTCAGGAGACGTCAGGAATGGCGTGTCTACAGCTGCCCCGCCTTGGCGTCTGCTTTGCAAGGGAGCGACACGTAGTGGAAATGGAGTGGAGTGAAGTGGGAGCGGACTGATAAGTTGATGCCAAGGTGTGATGAGACACGCTTTTGACGTTACTGTTTGGAATCTTTCCTGGAGTTTCAATGAGGCGACCTTGAAGAAGGTCTTTCAAATATTGACGATTGCTTGGACGGAGATCAAATAAGGGAGAGTGAGATGTGCGCTCAGGCACGAAACAAAAGGAGACCAACTTCTCGGTGTGGAAGTACCTGGGTCATAAACCGGAGGTTTCACCTTTGGGGAGCGGTTACCAGCCAATGTGGAAGTGCTGCGGCCAAGGTGGGTCAAAAAAGGTAAAGGAATATCTGAAGGTCTGTCCAAACAAGGGTCTCCTTTGGAAGAGCAGCGTAGGGCTGTCTCAAGGAAACTCAGTATTTCATTCGGAGTGGAATATCTCATATTTGTGGGAATTGGAGCACAACGGCTTTCACAATCGAATCACTTGAATGATCTTCCGCAATAAATCAAAGTCCTATATGAATGCATGCTGGGTTTAAAGAAAAATTTAAAACAAACTAAAATAGAAAATAGCCAAGGATAATATTGCCAACTTGTGAAGAACGGGTCAGGATACCGATCTGGTGAGCTGATATTGGGCTGGGGCCCGTTTATCCACGCACCAACTCACTGAACGGAACCGTCGTCCCCATTCTATCACAAATTGACGGCCTATCCGTACAACCCAAACTCTTCCGGGATCATCACCGTTTTTGTTGAAGGGGAACTCAAATCCCAGATTCGTTCGGGCCGCAAGGTCCTTGACATGTTCTAGTAGCGTAGGTATCATATACTATGATGCATGACATGGTGGGACCAACCAATGAAAGGTGGGACAGGAGATAGGACAAAGACGTCCGTTAGTAAAACCTGCACAGGCCAGCAAAGGTTAGCAACATCAAAAGGTAGCAGAATCGCACCACAGTTCAAAGGAGATCCAGACAAAATCTTGACAATGACCACTGATGTGACATGTTCTGTCCTGTAGCACCCTTCCCTTCCTATAAGAACTCCCCTTAGGCTAGTTCATTCAAATGCACCAAGGTGGGTTTTGGAAGCTCAGGAGAGGAAGGAGAGGAGAATCTAGAGATCTTCAGGATGGAAGGAGAGTCTTCCCGTGTTATGAAGAGGAGCAAGCCTAGCAGCGAGATTAGGCGACTTTCCGACCTCGAGGGTCATCTGAGTGGGACGATCATGTCGCATATGGTAAGCTGACTCTTTTCAAATTTCTGCACGTGAACCTTCTTCTTACTTCCTTCATTTCTTCTTCTTTCCTCTCCCAGCCATATCCACTCTTCCCAGGCCCGAGGAAGTTTTCCAAGCTGCCATGGCTTTCAAAGCTGACTTCCAATATCTCCATTGGCATGAGGGCCATACTCTCGAAGTGGCATCTGCAGGGGCTCCTTATTCACGCCAAGCATTACGAGAAGATTCGTATGGACTGGGCGGCTATGGACGCGCTAGTGGAGGTCTGGCATCCCCAGACCCACACTTTTATCTTCCCGACCTTCGAGGTGAGCATCCTCCTCGAGGAGGTGGAACTTCTGCTCGGATTGAAGAAATTCAAGAGTGACGAGAAGGTGAAGGCTATGCGGATGCTGACACGGGGGACTTCTGAAAGCGTCCTTGGAAGCTTCATGCCGCCCGACGCAGCTAGAAAGGTCCGTACTCAGAAGGGGATCGATCTCCAAAAGCTTGCGGAGTGGGTCATGAACGCCCTGAGAGGGTCACCAGACGATGACTATTTGGAGGGAATCATGAAGGGGTTCACTATCTGTCTGGCGGGTGCTCTCTTGTTTCCTTATACCGACAACATAGTGGAGGAAGACCAACTGAGTGCTATCTGCGGGATTTGGCGTGGAAAGAGGGTGGGACCCGCTGTCCTCGCCTACCTGTATAGTGGCCTTACTGCCTCGAGCATGGGTAAGCCTCCATTTGGTTGTGCACTTGTCTTAAATTGCTGGCTGGATTTGCATTTCAAATTCGACCACCGCGAGGGAATGCCAACCGCTTCGAAGCTCTTCCAACAAAGCCCGCTTCACCACATAGCCGACGTGTTAGGCTTCGGTGGTACCGTAGTGAACCGCGTTCCGTGGCTGAAGAAACGTGAAGACTGGCGGTCTCACTTCCGCACCGTGACACAAGGCTTCTTTACTTGCGCACCGGCATGTTTGCTTTCGCTAGATCTCCTCATGAGGTCTTCCCCCGAAGTTGATCTTCAACTGATCGGCGCGACCGAGTTCGTCCTTTACAGTGCGCATCGGTGCTATCTCCAGATTGGCATCCCACGCCATTCGTTCCCGCCACCGACTGGCATTGTTCCTTTGAAGAAAAGGGAGTTGGGCACTGAAGCGGACGCGAAGGAAGCGAAGGCTATTAAAGCTCCCTGGAAGACAAGTGTTGCGGGAAAGGCCTTAGCGCACGTGGTGGAGGAATGCGAGCCGTGGAGGGCTTATGTAACCGAACTGGGGAAGTTAAGGCCTAAAGCGCCTAAGCCCCTGATGTAGTTCACTCTGCTTTTCTGATGGAATAAAATTTGGCATTTGGATGTTTCGGACCCCCGTCCCCTTAATTATTATCTTTTTTTATGGTTTTCCTTTTTCTTTGTATATATATATATATATTGTTTGGATTATATACATATTCTTATATAAATATATTTTTTTGAAAATTTTTTATTATTGGGGCGTCCAGGAGCCTGGACGCCCCTAATTTTATTTTATTATTTTTTTTGATAATTTATTTTTGGGGGTGTCCAGGGTCCTGGACGCCCCTATTTTGATTTTTTTATTTTTTTATTTATTTTATTTTTGGGGGCGTCCAGGGTCCTGGACGCCCCTATTTTGATTTTTTTTATTTTTTTTATTTATTTTATTTTTTTGGGGCGTCCAGGGTCATGGACGCCCCTATTTTGATTTTTTTATTTTTTATTTATTTTATTTGTGGGGGCGTCCAGGCGCCTGGACGCCCCTATTTTTTTTGAATTTAAAAAAAAATAAAAATTGTGGGGGCGTCCAGGCGCCTGGACGCCCCAATAAAAGGTGATTCTATATATAGGGGGGGCCTCCCCCATGTTCACTTATACTGTTCATTCCGACCGTCCAGCCACTCCAAACGACCCATTCTTAGTCCCAATGGAGCGAGGAGGATCGAGTCAGGGTCCAGAGAAGCGGAAACGACTGGCTCGTCGTGCGAGGAGGTTGAGGGATGATGCCGAGGAGGCCGCAGCAGAGGAGGTTGCTGCGGGGGAGGAGATAGAGATGCCTCTCCTGGCCGCGGAGGCCGCTGCGGATGCTGGTGACGCGGGAGAGGACGATCACGACCCGGTAAGTACCTCGGAATTCTCACTTTATGGTTCAATAGGCTAAAACGGGTGTGCGAGAGGCTGTGAGAGAAAGGCTGGTAGTGAGAGAAGGAGGCGTCCAGGGTCCTGGACGCCTCCACGTTTTCTTTTTATTTTTGGTTATTTATTTATTTACGAAAAGTAATAGAAATATAATAATAATAATAATAAGGAGGCGTCCTGGCTCCAGGACGCCTCCATGATAATATATATATTTTTAATATATTTTTCTTGTTTTGGCTTTGTTTTTTGTTTTTAAAAAAAAAACAAAATAAAGGAAAAAAGAGGAGGCGTCCAGGGGACTGGACGCCTCCACAAGAAAATATAAATATTTTTAAAAATATAAAAAAATAAAATAAAAGAATAAGTAGTATATATATAGTGTTATTGTTTTATGACTGTTCATGATGCTGATGTGTTCTTTGTTGGTTTTGTGGTTTGCAGGGCGTGATGAAGGGCCGGATCAGCTGGTCCTTGGTGGTGGCAGCATACCGTGGGCTACCGGATTTCCAGAGGGCGCGTGTGGACGCCATGGGCTTTGGAGCTTTCCTTAGGATCGAGCCCTTCCGGCTCGACCTTCCTCTTATCCAGGCACTGAGGGAGCGGTGGCACGCACCGAGCCGGGCGTTTCTGATGCCCTGGGGGCACATGGTGCCGTCACTGGAGGACGTGGCTCGGATCACCGGGCTACGAGTTGACGGAGAGGCAGTCAGCGGGGTCACCTACCCCGACTACCGAGAGAGTGCCCTGGACTTGCTGTGGTTAGAGACGAGCGTGACTGATAGAGACAGCAGGGTAGTCGGCCGAGTGGAGATCATGGAGGCGCTCGGATTCGTCGACCCGCGTCAGCGGGTTAGCGAGACTGGAGCAGAGTTCTTGGCTCGACTGGAGGGGGATGCTCGTGCTGCTTTCACCCAGGACCCGAGCGAGCGGGAGCTGGTGGATCTAGACCTTCGGAGGTTCCTTTTCTTCTTCCTGGGCCGCCTTCTGTTGGGGACGAAGGGGGATGGCATCCACTGCCGTTTCCTCGGGATCTTGGCGGATCTGGACAGAGTGGGGCACTATGCGTGGGGAGCGGCTCTGCTTGCCCATCTGATTGCCGATCTCTCCCAGACTTCGGAGAAGGAGACGACAGTCAGCGGCTTCGCACCTTTCCTCCAGGTAAACATTTTATTTATGCATTCCCACAGTTAAATATGCAATTATTGTACTAATGATGTATGATGGATGCAGGTGTGGAGCTATTACTATTTCCCGACGGGGAGGGCTAGGCATGGGAACAGGAGGGCCGTGCCTCTGGCGCGGCAGTGGAGGCCGGTCGTGGTTGCAGCACCCCACGGCTACCAGCTGGCGTCACTTCGTCGGGAGCTGAGCGAGTATCCCGAGGCCATGGTATGATGCGTATGATTTTTTTTGTGTTTATGCATGTGACTGAATGGTAACTAACATGATGTATGTATGGTGATGCAGATGGTGTGGAGGCCCTACCTGGGCATGGGCGATGCTGGCCAGCCCTGGGTTGTAGCGGGTCTTCCTCGCTTCAGGCGGGACGTGTGGGTCCATTGCCTGAACGAGATTGAGCCGCTGCGGCTTAGACTGGTCATGAGGACGTTGGGGCTGGCCCAGGAGTGGGTAGACGTAGATGCGCCGGCCCGCATTGGGCGGAAGATCAAGGGGAAGGCGAAGATCGTGGACTGGCGCACGCGCTTCCCAGCACAGTACCAGGACTGGCAGCAGGGCGGGGTCCCAGTAGTGTCCCACGTACAGGACAGCACAGACTACATGAGACGGTACCGAGCTACGTACGGGGACCGCCTCTCCTTGGGTGGTATGGCAGGGGTAAGTGAAATGAAACTGCTCCACCTTTCTATATGTATATGCATGGGATACTAACTTATGTGTAATGCAGGATGCTCGTGATACCATGATCGCCGACCTGCGGGCCCAGTTGGCGGACGCCAGGCGACAGTTGGTGGCCATCCGACAGGAGTTGGAGATCCTGGTGAGTTTATGCAATGCATTTTTTTGTGACCTGGATTTTTGATGCTTAGCCTTTGACTGACGTTTGCCCCGTGTTTCAGCGGGCCCACCAGACAGCGGCAGCCGGGATGGCTGGTGGAGCGGGTTCCAGTTCGCGGGGCTCTCCTCCGGAGGTTTCTGCCCTCCAGGAGCAGCTGGCGTACGCGGTGGCTCGGGCTGAGGAGGCCGAGCGTGACCGCGAGGCTCGAGTGAGTGCTTGCTTGGCCGCGACCCTTTTCTAGCTACTTTCCTTCTATCACTGTTCTCTTACGGTGCATGCGTGCCTTGACAGGTGGCCGAGATCCGAGAGGCCCTGGCGCGTGCTGTTCGTGCCGAGCAGGAGCGCGACGCTCGGGTGGCGGAGCGTGACGCCCGGATTGCGGAGCGTGACGCCCGGATTGTGGAGCTGGAGGAGGAGCGTCGACGAGAGGCTGAGGAGCTCCCTCGTGACGTGCTGGATCTGCGGATCGCCCTCGAGTTGTCGAGGAGGGAGGCAGTGAGAGAGAGAGAGAGGAGAGGGAGAGAGAGAGGGAGGAGTGACAGCGGGATCAGACCGAGAGGAGGGCTCTGGAGGCCCAGCTGTTGGAGCTCTGATTGAGTCTTGGCACGGCGGAGGGGAGGCTTTGGGAGAGCGAGGAGCGGTACCAGAGGGCGAAGGAACGCGGGGCGCGACTTCGTCAGTCTGGTTCTTTCTCCATGGGCAGCTATCTGGTTTCTTCGGCCGAGGAGCGTCGTCGCGCCTTCGAGGCTGGAGTGCCACCGCAGGGCGAGGCGAGCACAGCTTCTCAGGGTTCACAGAGGTCGCGGAGGCCCCCTAGGGATCTCCGTCAGAGGAGGGAGGAAGGAGATGACCAGGAGGGTGACGGTGAGAGTTAGAGAGTTGCTTGTACGTCACCCTTCTCACTGTATGATGTACTTTCGGCTATTATATGAGATGGAAATGGCTTTTGTGTTGTGTGTACTTTTCTCTCTCCCACACTTTCTTTTTTTTGCACTGAGTTGTCCCTTGAGGCACGCTCCGCGAGACCTTGCCCTGAACAGCGGGGAACTATGCTTTGCACGGGGGGATTTTGTTTCCTTTTCCCCCTTTTGGGCGCGTCCAGGCGCGAGGACGCGTCTTAATCCTTGATTTTAAATTTAAAGCGACGGGTGGTCCTTTCTTCTCCCGTGCCTTACCCGCAAACGAGCCCGCCTTCCGCCGAAACGCGCTTGCCCCTTTTTCGTCTTCCTCCTCTTTTGATCGATGGAGTTCGGTGGGCCCGACCGTGGTGAAGGTGGAGAGGGACGAGGAAATCCTCGCCCAAGGAGGGACGCGCCCGAGCACGGAACGGCGTCCATGGAGGAGGAAGGGCCGCTTCGGGCCCCCGAGGGACCCGAGGGGCCCGAGGGCGTGGGAGGAGGTGAACACGGTCCGGTAGGTCCTCCGATCTCTTCCTCTTTTAATTCATTTTGGGTTTTGAAGCGAGCCGGGCGAGGAGAAAAGGGTTCGGCGAGTGTTGCACTCAAATGATGGACGCGTCCTAGACAGGGGAGGCGTTCCTTTTGACTGATATGGGACCCCTTTCTTGGTGCAAGACATGGCAAGGACCCTGGGCCTGGCCGATGAGTGTGCGAGTGCGGACGAGCCGAGCCGCGTCAGGAAGGAGAGTCGTGGCAAGGCGAGGCTCGAGGACTGGCCCGTACGTCTCCCTGGACAGCAAGGGGGTGTACTGGTGCAGGACAGTGCCGACTTCCTACGGCGGCAGAGAGAGAGTTACGCGGGGCTTCCCCAAGCTGGGGACACGCGTGGCATCGGCGGCTCGCGCGCCCAGCTGTCAGAGACTAGGCGGCAACTGGCCGTCGCTCAACATGAGCTGTCGCTCCTGGTAAGTTACGTGCCGCCCTTTTAACTTCAGATTTTGGAGTTTCACTGACGGCCGTTGTTTATTTTGTTCCAGCGTGCCCAGCAGACAGTGACGGCGGGGATGATTGGTGGCACATCTTCCAGTTCCTCGGCCCCTTTTCTCGAGATTGCTTCCCTCCGGGAGCAACTTGCCGGTGCGGTGGCCCGTGCGACCCGGGCGGAAGAGGAGCGTGACGCCTGGGTGGCGACTGTAGCGGAGCTGCGGCATCGTGGTGAGGAGAGACCTTCTCCAGACATCCTGGAGTTAAGGGTTCTTCTGCAGATGATGAGGAGAGAGGTAGAGAGAGAGAAAGCCGAGAGAAGGTCCGAGCGACAGCGGGATCTGACCGAGAGGAGGGCCTTGGAGGCCCAAGTGAGGGAGCTCCAGCTGGGCCTTCAGGCCGTCGTGCAGAGGCTAGGAGGGATGGAGACGCGCTACGAGAGAGCGTGAGAGTTCGGGGAGCGACTCCGCCAGTCCGGTCGCTTTGCCGCCAGTGGC